>JAGGAQ010000573.1:0-12444 GCA_017657225.1 Termitomyces sp. T69sscA | reverse complement strand
CTCTCATGACGCATTCCGGATACCTTGACCGATACTCGACTACTTCATCAACTTCTACGTATCTGCGTCACAACAGGAACTTGTGGTGGAAAATATCTCACCTTCTGTGGTGCCCATTTACATATGTTTCATAACGGTCTGTCGGGTGAGGAGAGCCAGCATTGTGCCGATGTCATCGCATCGCTCCCATTTCCCCTGAGTGTCTCTATTGCACGTGTAAACAAGAATGATTCGATATCTATCTCATCGATGAAGGACATCTACGCAGTTTGTGCCTTGGGGACCAACATCACCTCTTTAGTTCCCGTGCTTTTGACACGGTGTATTAGAGGTACTGTCATGGGCTATGAAGCGGCCTGGGTGAGCCCTATACCCATCGCCTCTCAAATCGATCTTTACAATTCTGTCGTTTCGGATACGAGAAGTTAGATCCTCATCTACCTCAACTCTCGACAGAGTTGATTGACTGTCTAGCATACGGACATATGACCAGTGAAATTCACTCCCATTGATCCTACCCGCTCCATGTATCCTATCCGATCCGTTGGATCAAGGTCTACTTTTTTTCCTGGGCAAGAATGGACTTTCTCCGCTGTCCCAAGGGTATTCGAGATATACCGACTTGAGAGTTCTTGTCTTGGTCTCTGATACCTGGAGAGTTGTTCCGTCTGCTGGCCAGATTTTCATCACTGTACAGTCTCAATCCTTCATGAGAGGCTGCATCCATATGTCCTACAAGCTTCGCATGTGCATCTACTGACTCCAGACTTATGTCTTGGTGAAGATCAGTCCCGCTTTGACTCATTTTCCATTTCAATTTGTGATATTGGCAGAAGGATATGTAGAGTACTTACTGTCATTAGTTTTTTACTAAAATCATACCTATCTAGGAGTCTGCAACTCCGTCTGTAGTATGTACCTGAATTGCTGGCAAATCATTCTGTCTCCCGTTACTGTATACAATGGACCATATTTTTAGCTTCCTTTCTTCATCATCTATGGAGGCAAAAGTAGCTGCAGCGCTTGACCAGGTAAGACACCGAAAGCATTTTCCAGTAGCACGGGCTGGGATACGACAAACTGCCCGAGCAGTTTCACGATCCCATATATGAATATTCCCATCTATACGGGCAAGAAACCAAAGGATAAGCGATGGAAAGCAACCGGTATTAGGTACCCACCAAGATCCACACCTGCTATCATCTGATCGCTTTCTCCAATGAAATGCTGACGTCCGAAAAGCTCCGCTACTGGATATAGGCCTATCGTTTCGGGGGATAATTGATACTGTCCTGATGATTGCCGCTGCAAAGTCCAAAGACAAGAAGGCTGAACAATGCGCAAGGGTTTTTAACAAAAGTCTCTGAGGAATCTCGAGCAAATCACCTGTGACACTCCACTTTCATGACATAGAAGAACATCGAAACCATCTCGCGCCTTCGTAATTTCACGAGCGATCCTGAGGTGACGGATGTCTTTTAGAAAAGGATGACGACTGGGTTTCATTAGTAAAAAGACAATTGATAGAAAGGATGAAGTACCTCAGTATTTTCCTATTGTCTTGATCATACACTGCGGTTGAGATGAGCAGACTACTCTAACGTAGAAGGATTGAGGTCTTGCATACAAATCATTTGTTTCTCTGCCTTGCTATAGCTGGGCACGGTCTCATCTCGGGAGTGCATGACGCGCCCTGTCACCAGCAGAAGACTACTATCTGGCACCACTGCGATATCCCTTAACAAGAGATGATCAAATTTGTGTTTGATCAATACGTCTCCTTCGATAGACTGAATACAAATTAGTTTGTTTATGTACATTCAAGGAAGGTGTCGATACCATTCTAAGGACAGTGCTTCTTTCAACCAGAAGGAATTCTATTTTGATTCAGTCACTTATTAGGACAACGATTTGGATCCTCCTACCGGTACAGGATGACGATATCCATGTCGCTGATTCAACCTTATGTGGCCTCTTGACGGCAAAGATAAATTTACAGTCCTGTGCTTAAACAATGGAGTGACATTTTAAGCGCAAGAACTAAAGCTATTCTACCTTGTTCAGAAATTCAACGCTATGACTCAAACGAATGAGCAGTGTCTCGCTATCTGATGACCTGGGTTGTATTAAGGTTGCATGATCGATCCTCCGGATTGAACATCGTAGTGACCGGAGCATACCAGGACATATGTTTACTGACTTGTTGACGAAAATGTATATGGACCCTAGGAGTATGGTCATGCCCCTTGGAACTGATTGTAGACTTTGAATGGTTGTGAATGGCGAAAGAATTTACGGTAGCAGTATATATTCCTGTTTTTGAGACATTATTTCCCTTATCGTACCTGTGCGAAAATCAGATGCTGGGAGGGAGTATGACCAATGACGAAATCTATCACCAGGTGGTAGCTAAATACTTTCCATTAGGCGAGTACTCGACATCTTGGATAATTCCATCCGGAAGTGGGATTGTTAAGAGAGGCTTATCGGGCATTGTGAGAAGGAATGGCGATTTAATCTGTATTTTGTCGTCCATTGGTGTTGAAGCAATTGGCATCGCATCAGCCGGTAAATCGGTTTGCAACCGTTCTTTAAAGGCTCTTGAAAGTGCTTTGAGAGTCAAGACAAGTCTTATACCACGTTTCAATCGCATGCGTGCTTGGTTTTGGGCTTCGTCGGTTGTAGGTGAACGGGAAGGGGAGTTAGAACGCGTTGATCCAGTTGAATAACTTGACAACGAGTTTTTGCGGATTCTTCGCTGGCCTGCATGAATAAGATGACGACTCTTCTCAGACACGGATGACTTCCACTCGTGAATGCGTTTTCCGAAGGGCCGCCATGGTACATTGGGCAAGAGGAGGGGAGCAATATACTGTTCATATCCAAACCAAGCGGCCATTATAAAGAGTCCAATTGAAGTGATGCCAGTGCTGACTGAAGTAACGATCTTCGTGTGGCTCTTTTGACCTGAGGAAAAGGCAAAAAGAACGAGTCCCGCGGAGAAAGATAATATTGAAATGGCTAGGAATGCCGGGCCTAATCCATGAGCCGATATTGTCATTGGGACCGGAAGACGGCGGCCCCTCGAACCACTGCATATGACTGCGATTAACAGTGCATCAGATAATTTCACCAAGACTTACTATGGTGTTCGTTTCCAGACGACCGCAAGAAGACTGTTCAAAGCAGAACCGATACTAAACACTAAAGAACAGAACCAAAAAGTGTTCACGACGAAAACCAGGGGGTTGGAATCGTCGTTTCCTTGGATGCTGAGTGAGGTCTGCAACGTCGTTGCTGTGACTGCCGAGAAAAAGGTGGATACAGTTGATATCGTGAGCAAGACTTCATTTGCTCGTTTTTGTTCGTATTGTATGGCTGGAACCCCTATCAAAAAGTAGAATCAACCATGTTGTAGACGAAGGGAGATGTGGACAGACTACCATATTGGTTAAAGAACGTGAAGGTAGAAACCAGATCATCAATATCATTGGCCATCTCGTTTGCAAGATCGTTGATGTAATTTCGTATGTAAATGTCATTCAAAGAATCTGAAGATGAAGCCGTGGTGAGAGGTAGAAAAGGAGAATGTTCCAAGTTTAAGCGTAGAGTACTGACCTTTATGCATTTCGAGACACGAAGCGCGATACTGATCAAGCAAAAGTAAAGCTTCTGCTCCTTGAGAAGATGATAGGTTCTCTTACATACCATCAAATGCTCACTGAACATCATCATGAGATTTTTCACCTTGGCACTTTCTTCCTAAAACAACGCGTTCAATACTAATAACTGCATTCCAGTTAACAGTATAAGACTGACTGTGTACTCTCTAAACTCATCCAGACGCTCACGGAACGTGTTGCATACCGTTGCCAGTGCTTTTAGCCAGAAGTAAAAGGGTTGATTAGTATCATCGAGACTCAGAGTGGTCCTCCTTTCTGGTAAATGGGGAGCCAGGTGACTAGTATTTTCATGAAACATTGCCAGAAGTTTTTCCAGGCCTTCGCGGAGATCATGTGTAGCAAGTATGAGAGCATATGATCGCCCAAGTTGGCGGCATTCTTTCAAGAGGGAGCCGAGCTCCGCAAATGACTTAGCCTGACTGACACGGAGAAGAGAAAGTGGAATATTCACTTGATGGTCGAAATCCTTGATACACCTAAAAAAAATGAGAATATTGTGTGGAAAAGAGAAAGAAATCCGCGCACTGTTCCAACCGATCATATCTTTTGACAATAGCTTGATAATCTTCTTCAGGGCGAGAGTGTCTTCCGTCGTTACTGGAATAGATTGCTTC
Organism: Termitomyces sp. T69sscA; assembly: GCA_017657225.1. Lineage (NCBI taxonomy): Eukaryota > Fungi > Basidiomycota > Agaricomycetes > Agaricales > Lyophyllaceae > Termitomyces > Termitomyces sp. T69sscA. Next base: position 8,147 of record JAGGAQ010000573.1, on the reverse strand, counting down.
AGATTGGTTGACGTCAGTATGCCCCAAGAGCAAAAAGGTGCAATAAATTGGAGAAACAAACATTGATGCTGCGGGGGATCTGCCACCTCATATGACGAACGCCCCGCAGAACTACTGCCTACGTCTGACCGCCTATGCACTATGACTGTTTGAGTCCCTACTTCTGAAATAAGTTCAAAAAGTCAACGTACAAGACATTTTTGGGATTGTGGGGGAAAGAGCACGGCGAGAAGAGATAAAGCTGGCACGGGATTGTTCTGATGTATGTATCACTGTTTCAACAGAGAATGCAGAAGTCAAAACTCCTTCCTGATGAGGGAATGGGTTCACATCCCGGGATCATGAGAAAGAAGCAAAAGTTGACGGAAGTCTCCAGACAAGACTGATGAATCAGATGGCAGTCCGGTATTGGTGCGTTACCCAATTGTGCAGCGGCTTCGAATAGCACATCCCTCTTGCTCATATGAAGTCACGTAAATCAATGAGATCGAGGTCTGCACGTGTTCCATAAAGACTTTCTCAGCATTTGTTTGCCCGCGAGGGTGATCACGCTCGATCGCGTCACTTCAAAGATGGCTTATTTAATTAGAAATCTCTCAGAGAGCTCGCTCAATCTAGACGACCCATGCCCGCACCCACAGACTCCGGCGCTAATTTCTCTTCAGTGCCCATCCTTGACTGGAACCTCCTCACCACCGACAAACCTCTGTTCATTGCGCAACTGAGGCATGCACTCATCAACGTGGGCTTCCTTTATCTTGCCAATCCACCAGTCGCACAGAAAGATATCGCTGCTTTGATCGACTACATACCGAGACTCTTTGGACTGTCGCAGCAGGCGAAGGATGCGATTCGCATGGCGAACTCGCCACATTTCTTGGGGTATTCCAGGTTGGGTGCGGAGCTGACAAAGGGCAAAACGGACCATAGGGAGCAGTTTGATTTTGCTACGAGACACGAGACGCGATGGAGAGAGGACGTGGATGTACCAGAATATTACCGGCTATGGGGACAATCACAGGTATGAGCAAGACACTCTTCGTTCAACTTCTATCAATTGAAGGTTATTATAGTGGCCAGACGAATCTCTTATCCCAGGTTTCCGTTCAACGCTAGAACGATATTTTGAACAAGTACAGGAGCTCAGCTACAATTTAATCTCTCTCCTCGCTGAAGCTTTCGGCCTACCGCCTGACGCGCTCAAGCACTTCTATGACACGCCGGATAAGATGCAGCATCGTGGAAAGATTGTGAAATATCCCGTCGTTACTGATCCCGATGCGGACGATCAGGGTGTAGGACCACATTATGATGCTGGATTCTTAACATTTGTCAGTACTCAGTCCATCCTCACATTCAGCTGACTCACTTTCCTCAGCTTCTCCAAGCATCACCGCACAGAGGTCTCCAAGTCCAGAACCTTTCCGGCCAATGGATTGACGCTCCGCCAATCCCGAACACATTCGTCGTGAACATCGGCAAAGGTAACCTACAGTCCGCACAACTTGCCTTTGCTCATTCAATGACGCTCTTAACCAGCGCTTGAATTCGTAACGAAAGGACTCGCACGTGCAACATCCCATCGCGTTCTCTCACCTCGCGCTGGACCAGGCGAGCCTTCGACACCACGATACTCTGTGCCATTCTTCCAGAATATCAGCCTTGACTCCCGGTTGGCGGATAGTCAGCTTGAATGTAGGTTCAAAATCTCTGAATCCAGGTTGTCCTTTTCGCTCATATTCTCGCAGTTCCAGAAGAGATCACGAAGCTCAAAGAAGGACGAGGCGAGGTTGCAAAGACCGAATGTGAAAATCTCCTTTTTACCTCCCTCTATACCCTGCGACTAATGTTCGAACAAGCCGTGAACTTTTCGGAATTCGATCGTAAACCCTCCGGTCAAGTGAACCTTATTGGGAGAGTCAAGAGCCACCCCGACGTCGCACAAAGACATTACCCTAAGCTCTTCGCTGAATATTTCCCGGATGGGCTGCCGAGCGCTGGGAGTGCTTATTGAGTAATTTCATACGTGATGTCGCTTTTGGTAGATTCGAGATGTAAGACGCTTTGATGTTGTATTTGTACTGAAATGACAATATTGCCGCCCGCTCCGATGAGAATGACCTACATTGTCGCACTTCCTCAGGCTTCATTTCCTTCTTATATCGATCATTTTTCTTCTCAATGTGCGATCCCTCCCGCGAACTTTGATGTGCATGTCAATGTCACGACTGGCTGGGTTGTTTGAATTGGATGCTAGAAACTCAGGAGTGCTCGAGTTTGCTTTGTTTATTATACCTCAATTAGTCTTGATTCCTTTAAGCACGACTGAGGTATGTTATCCAGTTCACTACTTACGCTTACTTGTACTTACGCTATATGATACCTAGTCCGCCGCTGCACTTTGAGAAATACCCTGTCCGTTTACAATCATCAAAGGCGATCTTCGTGACAATGTTTCGAAGGTTGAGTTCTCCTGTTTTCCAAACATAAGCGAATGGCAGATCCATAGTCCTCCTACACCTGGTCAGGCGGTGTTGTCGCAGATCCCAAGTAGCGGCGTAAGGTGAAGGCAACACGGATCTTTTGATGCGATCAAAGCTGTGTACACGGGAATGGTAAGTGGTCTCTACATGTTGAGCACAAACGCTTCTATTGGACCAACGCCAGCGACGCCGTTCGTTGGACGCTGACAGTATTGGCCGCGTTGGTTTGTGAACATCCTCTAAGGAAAAAAACACTCTTGTTTCATCGCCAAGGTGGTCAATGTCCGATTGCTGACGAGGTTTGAGCACTGGCGCGGGGCCCAAAAGGAAATTACTCAAGCTCCTTGGCGGTCTTCCGTCAGGCATAGCATACGAGAGGACTACGTCCAATCTATCCCCCGAGCACGTGTAGAATAGCCAATTCATCCATGTTTCAATGTGCAGTGGTGGATAGCTCACTTGATCCAAGGTACATACGTGGCCCGTAAATCATGCATTCTGGGGAATCTGCTCACGATCAGTGTCTCTGAAGGGGAAAAGAACTTTCCCCCTTCCGGAAGTTCGATATGATCTTACCCATCATCAAACTTCATGAATGACGGCAAACCTCGCCGCGAGTCACTCCTTCTCATCGAGCACTCAGCAGGCCATAGACACATTTGCGCGGTTCTGTTTTCGCATGAAATCTCTATTGATGTGTGTCATACCGGCATTCGTACGCGATTTGCAATTTGCAATGTATTCTCGATCCCACTCCGACTCGAATAAGAAATAATCAGAGACTCAGGACTCAGGTCAAACCTTTCCCATCGTGTCCCCACTGCTCTGGAGGCTATCACTTCCTTTTTAGATCGAATAAGTCATCTACAGAGAAAATCTCAATTACCAAAACATGGCAGAAGTCATTACCCTCAGAACCACTCAAAGTTCGATGATCTATGCACCTAAACCTCCCACCCTCCCGCATTTAGGCTAGGTCTACTCGGGACCCATGAGATTGCCCTTTCCCACGCCCAGCGTTGCCAAATGTAGAATCCAGTGTGGATGACGTCTTGTGTTACTGAATTTCTTGATGAAGCTGTGATATTCAGATTAAGCGGCCCGAGATATCTACTCGTTATTTCTTGATTATGGCTTGACCATTATGACATATTCTGAAAGTGGTTTCGGTGACTCCAGCCATTGTATGTTGACGTGCACCGATGTTCCAGCAATTGGGAGAGGTTTGTGTTTTTTTCTGACTCTAACATACTTTTCTTCTTGTCGCTCGTTGCGTGATCGTCTTCGAGTCATAATGCAGTAAAGAACACAGAGATGTGAGTTTATAATCCATTTCTCTAATCCAGTCTCATCTATCGTTGCAAAAGAACTAGCACAATGACAACCTGATAATAGATAAATGTGGTGAGGACTTGGGGATTCAAGTTGAATCAAGGAGTGTGAGGACTGAGTAAAGAGCGACAGTCAAAGAATGAGTAAAATGATTGGAATCACTACTAGCTTGTGAATGCAAAGGTATGTGAAAGATAGTACAAGAAGATGGTATACGCGTGGGAAAGAGTCCTGCCGAATCCTGTGAGTCATATTCATTCGTAAGAAGGGGTAAGTCAGGGCAAAAGGAGGCGTCGCTCAATCTCCCCAGCTAGCACTGAGTGCACCAATCTCGTGCAGTCGAAATTCGAACGTATCCGAGGCTGGGGATATAGAGACCTTGGGATAAGGGACGTTTTGCGCATCCTTCATGCGTTCCGCGTGTAGGTCCTGTGTTGGCCAGCTGAGAGATAGGACGAACATCAAAGGATCCGGGGGCTCACCTCAGATCCCGTAACAGATTGAACATTGAATATTGCTGGTTCCAATCCTGCTTCCTCGACCCGCTTTCCTTTCGCACGACCGCGCTGGGTAGAGTAACCTGTACCAAGACCGCGGACAAGGCGCACTCCAAGAATTCCCGACGGTTCCTCAACTTCTTCCACTCGTCTTTCGTCTTTCCGTAATGATGTACCAGAAGAGATAGAAGATTGTGATGCTGAGCGAGAGCGAGATTGACTGGCATAGTTTGCGGGAGTGAGACGGAGCTCTGAGCGCATATGAACTAATGCAGGCGGTCGTGAGTTGAGATGGGGTTGTATGGGGGATTGGCCCTCTCGAAATGTTGATGTCGATGCAGACCGTGAGGAAGAGGATAGGTGACTCCCTTGCGTCATGATATCAATAAGAGCGCGGGGCTTGTTGTGTAGATTGAATGGAAGCGGTGAAGATACATTGACCATATAACTGGATATACAAGTGATTGACTAACAGATTTGTAGTAGAAGAAGTACTAATCACTTACCTTTCTTTTGATCGCACTATACCCCCCAGTCTATCCTTGAACACTGCCCTGTCAAAGACCGTGCCTGCATTTGTTCCGACGAGATTTCCTGCTCTATGGATCTAAATCAATTGTTGGTTTGAATCCCAGCCTCGTGGATGACCCACGTGAATTCCCCCTCTCTGGTCGGTATGAGCCTGGAGCTTTCATCCAGTGATGACTACGATATTACAACCATCAGATTTTTGACTACATAGTTCAACCATTTACCTGGTCCTTATAGCGTCTCCCAAAACAGCATAAGATGCTGAAGAAGAACGAGGCCATATATAACCTAGAGATATTGGCAATGAGGGAAGGAAAGAACGAAATGATAAGGTTAGGGTTATCTTTTTATGAAATTTGGCCGGCCCGGCCCCGATCCATCCATCAATTGTGGATGTATTCATTTTCTTCCCATTGTCCTCACGTACTTATAAAGGATAACGTTGCAAAACGTAACTTCCGATGCATTCTATTTCTGAATAATATGCATTACCGTCCTTCAATCTGTAAATTACTAAATTTTATGGTTGGAACTTCCAATTATTTCTGGGTCATTATGCTGATATGTCCAAGTATTTGCAGAGGAAAGAAAAGCGGGTTAAAAATAGCATCTGCGATAGTATTGTGCCGATGGATCTTTTAAGTGCGTGCATCCGAGTTGACGCTGTTCAGTTCACGATCATGCGTCTTTAGAAAGAACTCGTATCCTTTCCGTCATACTCCCCTCTCACGTACTTTGCTAACAGGAAAAGGCTGTATCGATCGTTCTCAGGCCTTGAGACGTCATGACGCTTGGACCACCCCGGCGTTCCAGGGTAGCATGCTACTCCTGGAACAGCACAGGTATCGAAGTCAATGATCACCGCATGTCCATTCTCATCTAGCATGACATGCCGTGGCGTGATGTCATTGTGTACCAAGCCTAGCTTGTGAAGGTGTCCAACACCTGCCTGCACGTCTAAAAGAATTGTCCGTGAATCAAACGGTGGTTTGATCCTACCCAAATCAGCGAACGTGTATCTTTGATAGGGAAGATCACGTACCGATTGGGTGGCACTGTGTTCGTCATCATTTCTTCCAAGTTACATTGATACCCCTTCAAACATAGGTGTCCAACAAAGAGGCCTTCCCTCAAGCAACCATAGTACTCGCAGACATTAGGATGCGGACAATCGTGCAGCCTCTCTAGGACCGCCAACTCAGTAGACGTAAAATCACGGAACAGCCGCCGCCCGCCGTATTGATGGCTGTTCTTTAAGCGCTTCAAGTAACATCCGAACGGCGGGGGGACCTGGACCTCGGTTATGCCCTCACGCCACACAGCATGCACGACGTCGCCAGGGATAGGCGTCCCGGTGAGTTGAGCTAAGAGATAATCACCAGTCAGGTAGTCTGTGGGAGGGATAACAGAAAGGAATGTCCGAGGATCTTCCTGCTCCTGGTAGATGACTATGAGGTTTGTAGCGCCTCCGCAGTCAAAACTCGGGATTTCCTGTATGATTGTACGTGGCATTGAGTATAATCTGCAGGTACAAGACGGATGCAGATTTGAATCAGTTTATCTTCTTCGGCTCCAGTGTATCTGTGGAGACAACTGTGCAGTGCGTAACGTGGATGTCGTTGAAGAAGGAATGGCAGTAAAAAGAACATGCCACTACTCAGCTGCAGCGCTTCTGGGCCCTGATCAGATCACGAGGTGCTTTGGCCACGATTCGTATGAAATGTGGCAATGCTGAGGCCGTGTATGTTTACCAATGTTCACATCACACAGATTTACCTCGTAGTTTGGACAGTTAGCATGTCACAGGTCACTCCTTTCAGCGCGACCTCAACGACGTACGCATGTATGCAACAAGGCAGATGACGGCATCCACAAACGACTCCGCCTGGGAGATCAAAGATTACATGTTTAATCAAGGACCCAGGTTTTTTTTTCGCTAAGTTTAGCTCGAAATGGTTCCGAGAGTATGGGTCAAATGGCAAGAAAGGTACTAGTGACATCATCATTCCTGATGAATACCGCGAAGGAGGGGGCGAATCGGAAATTGAACATCGCCATATTCTTGTGCTAACATCTTGCAGGCAGTTGATGCACATACATATCTAATTATATGTAAAGTATCTTGACAAAACGGACCGCAGCAAATTGTAAGTACGGAAACTTGGAAATCAAACTTAAATAGACTCGCTCTTCTTGATAATTGCGAGTATCAACTTCCGAGAATCAACAAACACCTGTACTTCACGCATTCCAGTATGTTCTAAGAAAACCTTCTTGATTGAAGCGGAGCGCTTATGGTCTCAGTGAACACAGCTATTTCTCTCGCCTGTCACAAGCTTGTGTACGCGTGGGTCATGAATAATGCTTGTCCCCAACTCCGGAAACCAACCATAGCTTTGTCACGAATCTAACTGGAATACATCGGTCGCGTTTGGGGTTACACCCTCGATATTGAGGAGAAGACTGTATTAAATTTGGCCGACACGTTCGGAACGTGCCAGATTAGTGCCTTGAAATTCAAACATGGTAGGAATCACACATACGTAAAATGCGGACTCGGCGGCTTTTGTCAAGCTACGATACTTCGTGGTACCCACTGATACTGAGGTGTATCCAGTGTGAGCTATTGTCAATGAGCGAATATGAAGTACCTATGCTGCGGACAGATGGTCGCGAGAGGCACAAGTGCGTGTAACATTCATCGACATGTAAGGAGGTCAATGATAAAGAGCGGGACCGGAAGGCTGGCGGAAATCGCACGCGAAGGAAAGCACTGATAGCAGCAGACATGTTTGAAATATATCCTTGATATTTTATGGAGAACAAGATGAGACGGGGAGATTGACCTTGAGAGTTCCAGGTATATCAATGGCATTGAGCTTCACGGATGAAGCAAACGCGTGGTTATACTGAAATTCAACCATAAAGCCGGTCAACTTCATCGTTCGTACGATCCACGATCGTCTTGACTGGGTTCCTCCATCAGCATTTGTAGCACGACGAAAAGCTGATGCAAATCATGATCAGACAAAAAGATAAACCGAGGGAAGGCATAGTTGTCCAATCCAAAGAAGAGACCATGATGAGTGCATAAACCTAGACTAACATTCATTTCTTCTGAATCTCAGGTTGAGAGAATAACGACAACAGGAGGCATCCAGACTCGAACAGCTCCTCATTTCCTTGTCAAGATAATTTCCCATAGCCGAATTTCGCCCCCCCCCCCCCCCCCCCCCCCCCCCCCCCCCCCCCCCCCCCCCCCCCCCTCCCCCCCCCCCCCATCGCCTCCTTCTTGCTCGTTTGC
>JAGGAQ010000572.1:0-12467 GCA_017657225.1 Termitomyces sp. T69sscA | reverse complement strand
AAAAATATCACTTATAAGCTGTATTCAATAGTATGTTAATATTAATCAATGAGTAGTTGAAGCATACTTACAATTGTCGTGTGGTGTCTGTTCCACATAGTTGAATCCAGGCCTTGTTTGTTCATGTTGTGGCAGGAACACCCGAGGCGTGAAAAACACTGTCCACTAAATCGTGTTTGGACTTAGTCGCAAAACTCAACTTTTGTTTAGAACTCCGCTTATTACATAAGAACTCATGACTAATACTACAGGTTTCACACGCTTCGTCGCGTATATTATAGATCCTTGACAACCGCTTAGCTATCCTTTAAATACCAGAACGTATGTTGTAGTTAGTTTAGTTTCGCAACAGAGGACTTACAACAGTTCACACCGCGAGACTTTTCTTAGTGTGCCGTGACCATTGCCTTAACCGGCTTGCTCACGTCACATATTTTGAACTTCTAAAGTCTAGAAAACCTAACTGCAACAAAAAGGCTCGCGCTCGCGGTAATCGGACGGTCTGATCAACCTGAGGACAACCTTCGGCGGTGAGCAAAAAATTCCATTATGTCTACTAACCAGAATACATCTAATAGATACCCACTGCGCACTCGGAACCTGGCGACCACGGCGATGGGTCAGGGTCCAAGGACAGGATTGAATAGTTGCGATACCGGCGCCGCCGGATCGCAGGCCAGAGCCACTCGGGGTACTGAGGGAGAACCTCGTAACCCTCAAGAAACGAGCAGGCCTGGCTATGATATCCCGGAGCTAGATATGCCCGGAGCCCCTTCTGATAGGGAGGAGCCCAGCCCATCAGGTGCTGGAGATACGGGAGAGTCCCGTCAATCTCAGGAATCATCAGAATTAACGGAACTACCGTCATCCAATAAGGACAGCGAGCCGTCGATGGCCGCAAGTTCGAGCCCCCCTCGTAGACGAGCGAGGGTAGAGGAAGCATCATCGGATGTAGATAATCAGGTTCTGTCTGCTGATCAGACCTTACTAGTTGATAGGGCTAGGAATACACTGACTCAGGCCGATCGTGAACGTATCGACCGCTGGTATGCTAATATAAGTGCAACTGCCGTAATTAGTGACTCAAATGAGGAAATGAATCACCAAGAGAGCGGATCGAGACCTAAGGGCAAGGAAGCGGACCCTCGCAATTGGGGAGGGGTCTCACTCACGGGTAATGAAATGGACCTGGAAGTCCAGAGACAACTCTTGGAAAGTTATAATGCCAGGTTGGAAGGGCAACACAATCTTGAGGGAGAAGACCTACTTGACGTAGCGCAAGACTATGAGGAAGGCTTGGAGATGAGTAGTAGTGAGCGACGACTAAATAGGCGAATGGAACAAGCCTTGCTCCTAGCCTCGAGAGAAATTGAAGAAAGTGAAAGGCACAGAGCTGAGAAAAGGGGCCGTGAATACATGGCGCCCCGTGAGTTTGAAGAAAATAAATGTTACCTACTGGAGCAATTGAATGCTGAAGACCTGGAGGCCACGGAAGAAGTGGCAAATAATCTTGGTGGCACCAAGATCAAGAAAAGGAAGTCTAAGGCCAGTTTTAGGAAGAAGAAAAATTCACACACAGAGGCTATGAAACCAACTGCACAGATTACAGGAGAAAGTGCGTTGGGACGAGCTTTTGGTAGAATTAGAGACCTTAATGGGTCAGATCCTAGTGAGGACAGTTCAAGCTCTGACGGAACGGAGAGTAGCGATGAGACGTACTCAGGGACCTAGTGAAGCGCGATCTGACTCTTCAGATAGCTCCTCCAGCCAGAGCAGCTGGGGCTGAAGCCAAGGAAGGAGGGCAAATCATCATAAGAGTACAAAGGCATCCTGCTGGGCCAAACACTCAAGCTGCCGTCGCAGATCCCACAGATCCTGTAGTAGCAACAAACGCATAAAGCCTATGCCACCAAATGCATATGACGGCGTGGCCGAAGTCCAGCAGTTCATGCAATTTATGTCTAACTGCACCCTGTACTTGAAACATGGCCGTGTAAGGTCCCGACGGCAAGTTTTGGTAATATCGCAATTCTTAAAAGGGAGGGCATGGAGATTCTACTCTTGGGAAGTGTCCCTGGACCCAGAAAGTTGGAGTATTGATCAATTCTTTCGAGGATTGTTCAACGACTGTTTTCCTGTGACCTTCCGCAATCAGCAAAGGAATAAACTTCAAGGTTATCACCAAGGAAAGCAATCAGTCAGGGACTACGTATCCGGCCTTGAAGAACTGTTTACCCTGGTTGTCAGGTTCCGCTGACCATGGAGGCTCAGTCTACTGGGCGAACACCTTACGTGATGATCACCATGTACACAGACGCAGAGCACCGGGAGGAGCACGAGGCGTAGGAGACCAAAGCAGGGTGGGGGCGGTATGTGGGGGAGTGCCGGTAGCGCCAGCGAGTGGGGCGAGTGCCGGGGAGGGTGGAGGACGAGTGCCAGGGGTTGGCGCGAGTCCCAGGGATACAAGAGGATGGGACAAGCAAGCGCCAGTGAGCAAGTGAGTCCCAGGGATCAAGAGATAACAGGTGTGGGAACTTAGCAAGTCCCGGGGAAGTAATTCAGCCAAAAGGGGAAAGAGTCGAGATAAGATAGTAGAAGATAGAAATGATTAAGCTGAAGAGAGGAGCCGGGAACGGAGAACCAAGGGAACTTAGAGTAGAAGAGGGAAGGAAGAGCAATTAGAATAGATTGAGAGTACGAGGCGAGTAGAGACGGGACAGAGAGACAAAACGAGACGAGTACAATGAGAAAAGAAGCAAGTAGAAATAAAGAGACCAGGGCGCACGAGAAAATGAAACAGAGACAAGAACACAACAAACGAGACGAGGTTACGGTAATATCAAGACTAGAGTACTACTTACTACTCTACGACTTATATACTACGCAGTACGTAGGGCCCAGGGCTCAGGCCCGGGTTCCAGCGGCGGGTCGTGGTGCTGGGGCTTGGGGTGAGACCTGGGGGCCGCATGGGGTGGGGCGAAGTTGAGACATGTCGCGTGGCGCGGAGGTCTTGCACTGGAAGCGCAGAGACACGTGGTAGTGGGGCAGTGAGGGGAAGCGGGAGCGGGGTGTGGCGTGCAGGGGTCAGGTCGGCAGTGATGCGTGATCATGATGCGTGATGGGGGTCTCAGCGCAGGCTGGGGGTGACGGATGGTGCCGGCACTGATGTGGTGGCTATGGACGGTGTGATAGCCAAGACCTGGCGCTGATGTGGCGGTCATGGCAGTGATGGCTGGGGGGTGCCACGAGTGGCGGTGGATGTGGCAGCAATGGGCGGTGATGGGCCATGATGGCTGAGGATGCTGCAGGTGGCGGTGGCTGGTGGCATTGACGGGTGGTTTTGAGGGGGTTGGGGTCCCGGGGCCAGGGCTGAGTCCCGGGGGTTGGTAGTGGGTCGTGACACTGGTAGAGTATACCAGTAAAAGAGAAAAGATTGTAAAGCTATTCAACGGGTTCAGACCATCAATGCGAAAGGAATTGTATAAGAAAGGACTCACTCCAGAAACTTCCAAATGGAATCGCATTCTGGAAGAGTCTGAGTTCATAGAGAGATCCAAGTTAGGTGATGTTGAGGACAAACTGAGTCAGGAAAATCACCAAGATCCAAAAAATCACCATAGCCACCACTCGGGACACTATGATAAGAGGCGTTACAAGGAAGCCACCAAGAGTGGTCACTGAGCTAAGACCAGCCATGGGGGATATCAAAAAAACCCCTTGATGTATCATAGAAAACAGACTAACACGACTCCAGGGCACTTCTTGTCGAAATATAAGTCAAACGGAGTGTTGAAATCCAAGGAGGACACTGGACCTTCAAAATGTAAAGGAGGTCATAGGAAACTAAGTAAAGAGGACGAAGATGAGTATTGAGCAGGGAATAAGTGCTTTGTATGTGGATGCACGGGACACTTTGCCAGAAATTGCTACCAAAACAAGATGGTGAGATCGAATAACAGCCAACCACCAGGTATCCAATCCAGCAATGTCCGGCTTGACTTGCAGGAGATTGATCGGCAAATAGAGGAGGCGTTGGGGGATACCACGCAAGGGTTATCTATAGGGATGATTAGCATGGAGGCCAGTGCCGATAGTGAATTCGATCCTGAGTACTCATCGGGAGAAGAATCTGTCTGGGATATAATTAGTCTTGATTTCATGGATGAGGAAAAGGGAGAAGAACTAGTAACCTACGATGATTTTCCAGCCCTTCAGCCCATGTCAGATTCGGATGAGTCCAAATGTGACAGTCTCCCAGACCTACAATCTGTATCAGACTCAGATGAATCCAATGCCTCCATTAGTAGTGAAGGAGAGCAGTCCAATGAGACCCCTGAATTGGAAACAGATGAATCAGAAGATGAAGTCGGGGTTAATAATCTAGAACAGGAAGATGACATAATCCTGGGCCCACCTGAAGATTTTGGGGGCTACGTGTATGGTGAGGAAGTGCCTAACGGAGAGGTGATAATGGAACTTCTCTGGAAAGAGGAGTTAGCCCACAGAAAACCAAATAGAGTGGGAAGTGCCCATGCACGCAAGTTGGAATACTTCCTGGAGCTGAGACAACCATATCCAGAAGATCCTGCAAACTGTCTCCAATATAAAGGCCGCCGATTCATGGCCTATGACATTAGTGAAGACGAGGTCTGTCTCATGGACATAATCCGAGATTTCAATACCATATTACCAAAAAGTATGATTGAAGACCGTAATTTTGAGCCCTCATTATGGTACGCCCATGGTATGAGGTAGGCCTAGCCATAGATATGTGGGCTTGGAATGCTGGTCGAATATTAGAGCTTGGGGCTCCCCATAGGCAAAAGAAAGATCAGTTGCTACCCAGACCAAAGTGGCAATTCCATGTGAGCCAGGTAACTGAAGGCCAGTTTGAAGTATTCAACCGAATGCTGGAATTCTGGGTTCCAGTAAAAGAGGAGTGCTTGAAAAACCCTCTATTCAATTTAATCAGATGGTATGGAAAACAACTGCAAAAGAAATTGGACCAACTTTGGTCCATGTTCTTTGAGGAAGAAACCGAGAACCTTGGTATAGAACAAATTGAGAACCCAGCTGACACCGACTATGTGGAAGGAGATTTGGCAGATCTGTTAAGGATTGTCAGTGCGTGGAACAAATTACAAGTAGAATCCATGCCTTAGTCAATAAAAGTGTTAGAGCTAAACGGTCAACAAGTAGAAGCTGGGACTTTCCTGGCATTGTCATGCAATAACGTCAGAAGAAGAGAAGTAACACGGACAGTTCCCAAACCGTTAGTGATAGTCGTAAAAGTGGAAGGACATCTTGTGCGGGCCCTTGTAGATTCTGGATCATTGGGGGACTTTATGTCTACCACAATTGTTGAACAGTTGAATCTGAGAAAGCAGGAATTGTCCAGATCCATACCTGTGTTACTAGCCGTACAGGGGTCATGATCCAAAGTGAACTTTGAGGTTACTATGGAAATAGAGTATCAGCACATCAAGGGTCCTAGATACTTCGACGTTATGAATTTACATGGTTACGACATGATACTTGGGACACCATGGATTTATCAGCACAAAGTTGCCATTGGGTTAAACCCACCACGAGTCATAATTGGTAGTAGCTCCCCAGTCCCCATGAACGCAGGGGTGGGTGTGTCTAAACTGTTGTCAAAAATGGTGGAGTGATTGGAGCAGGACCTAGACCGTGTGAGAGGCGAATTGAGAGAGTACGTAAACCGATCTGTAAATCGGCAGCCGACACTCCTCTACCCCCTTTATGGGCTATAAACCATGAAATTCCCCTGATTGATGAGACAATGATATATCCCTGGCGTCCATCTAAGTGTCCTGAAGCATTGAGACCGTTATGGGACGAAAAGAGAATTGCTTACATTAAATCTGGGTGATGGGAAATCACGGCCAGCGGTAATGCTGTACCAATGATGTTCTTAAAGAAGCCAGGCAAGCCAGGAGACCCAATCCATTTGTGTAGCGTAATTGACCTATGGGCGCACAATGCAAATACCTATAAGAAATCATCACCATTACCAGATATGAACGGGATATTGCGGCAAGCTGCAAAAGCAAAGTATACATCCATTATAGATGGACAGGATGCATATGAACAAATACGGATTAAGCCTGAGCATGTATGCAGGACTACAGTCACTATGCTGGATGGAAACATGGTCAGTCATGTCATTCAACAGGGGGACTGTAACGCACCAGCTACATATCAAGCGCTAATGAATCACCTGTTTGCGGCCTACATTGGATGCTTCCTGGATGTGTACCTCAATGATATTATAATATATTCAAACACCCTGGAAGAACATGTCGAACACGTAAAGATAGTTTTGGATATTCTGCAAAGGGAGAAGCTTTACCTCAGTGAAAGAAAACTTCAATTCCTATGCTCTGAAATGAAGGTATTAGGGCGCATCATTGACAATAAGGGTATCTGAATGGATCCTGACAAAGTAGATGCCTTATCTAAATGGAAGGTCCCAATAAGTAGAGACTTACTGAGAGGATTTCTTGGGGCAGTGGGATATCTTGCGGATGATATCAACAGAGTTAGAATACCTATGGGAGTACTACACAACCTCACAGAGGACACAGTACCTTACAGATGGGATTTTAATCACCAACAAGCTTTTGAAGACATAAAACGGTTGGCCGTGCAATGCTGAGATCACCATCGGAGGCCACTAAGGTATGACAATGGAGCGCCACCAATAAACGTGGTCACTGATGGTTGTACAACGGGAATCGCTGGAGTAATAAGCCAGGGGCACGATTGGAAATCTGCGGAGGTAGCAGCTTTCTTCTCAGCGAAGCTGAATTCCGCACAACAAAATTATCCCGTGCACAAGATTGAGATGCTAGCGGGTGTGGAAACAATGCTGAGACATAGGGACATACTACAAGGGGCGAGGTTTAAATGGTACACTGACCTAAAGGGGTTGGTACACCTACTAGAACAAAAGAACTTGTTGGGTCGACAGGCCAGATGGCTGGAGAAAATATCAGAGTTCGACTTTGAAGTGGAATGCGTACCAGGGGCGGACAACATATTATCAAATGCGCTTTCTCGCCTGTACTCAAGTGATGAGGCAGGAACAGTAAGATCCTGTAGTGAATACACTTACCACAATGTCATAGACAATGACTATTTGGGAGAGCACATCATATCAATGCCCGTTCTCGTAGGCCTGGAGGGCGCAAGCGAAACATTAAGCAAGCCAACAACCAACGAAGTTGAATACCTGGCCACATTGAGAATCGAACTAGTTCTAAAGGAAAAAGAACGGATCAGAAAGGATACTATACCAGCAGAAACAGGAAGGCCTGAGACAGCCAAGGAATTTGCTAGCAGAATGGCATGACATTTTGTACTGCAAGGCCCTCGAGTACCAAAGGAGGGTGGGTTGATAGGCAAAAAAACCACAGCAGATGAAAAGGATGACAAGCCAGAGGAAAGGCTGATTATCAGACTACCAGCTAGAAAGTCAAAAACTACGGAGACACTGTTAACTAACAATAAAAGACCATCAGAGGATAATATTACCAATGACGTAGAACACAAAAGAGACAATGTGTTAGCTACAAGAGCGGAGTCTCTATGGGAACAGGTTGAGGCGTTACCGCCGGTATCGATTGCAGAATTGCTAAAAGGAAGCAAGCAACCTATTGATTTGTTAGCCAAAATAAAAGACAGATATGAAGAAGATAATTTGTTCGAAAAGATAATCAAAAATCCTAAAGCATATAAGAACTTTGAATGTGCTGATGGACTGATTTACCTTCGAACAGACAATGAAAAGATGCTCTGTATCCCAGCAATAATTGTAAATGGGCGAAGTGTACAAGAGATAGTGATATCTGAAGCACACTCCTTGTTAGCCCATCTTGGGCACAGGAAAACGTACACGTACCTGCGCAACATTGTCTGGTGGAAGACCATGGACAAAGATATTTGAGCCTTTTGTGAGACATGCGCCACTTGTATGTGCAGTAAGCCAAATAATCAGCGTCCATATGGCCTACTTAACCCATTAAAAATACCTACCCACCCTTGGGAGGTGATCAGAATTGATTTCCTGGGTCCGTTACCTGAGTCGAAAGATTAAATGGTACTTATGACTTGATAACAGTGGTTATTGATCTACTCACCAGGATGGTACATATAGTACCCAGTAGAACAGACTACACAGCACAAAACGTAGCTGAACTAGTATTTAGTGAAGTCTATAAACATCATGGCCTACCTAGAGCAATTGTTAGTGACAGGGACTCGTACTTTACCAGCATGTTCTGGACTCACCTACACTCACTAATTGGAACGCAGCTCAGGATGTTATCCACATACCATCCTAAATCAGATGGATCCACGGAGCGAGCAAATAGAACTATTACCCAGATGATAAGGCAGTGTATAGGACCTACACAGAAAGATTGGGTGGCCAAATTACCTGCCATAGAATTTGCGGTAAATTTGGCAAGGTCAGAAACCACAGGATACTCACCTTTCTTCCTTAACTCTGGTCGGATGCCAAGACCTATGATTTGGAGAAATGCACACAGATCTGAATTTCCAGGGGTAATGTCAGGTTCTGCTGACCATGGGGGCTCAGTCCACTGGGTGAATACCTTACGTGGTGATCACTGTGTACACAGACGCAGAGCACTGGGAGGGCGCAAGGTGTAGGAGACCAAAGTGGGGTGGGGCGGTATGTGGGGGAGCGCCGGTAGCGCCAGGTGAGGGGGGTGAGTGTCAGGGAGGGTGGAGGACAAGTGCCGGGGGTTGGCGTGAGTCCTGGGGATACAAGAGGAGGGGACGAGCAAGTGCTGGTGAGCGAGCGAGTCCCGGGGATCAAAGAGATGACAGGCATGGGGACTTAGCGAGTCTTGGGGATGGAAACAAAGCTGGGGAAGTTAAGCAGCCGAAAGGGGAAAGAGTCGAGATAAGATAAGGAGAGATGGAATAGAGTAAGTCGAAGAGAAGAGCCGGGAATGGAAGAACCAAGAGGACTTAGAATAGAGAGGGAAAGGAGAGCAATTAGAATAGATTGAGAGGACGAGACAAGTAGAGATGAGATAGAGAGACAAAACGAGACGAGTACAATGGTAAAAGAAGCAAGTAGAGATAACAAGACTGGGGCGCACGAGAAAACAAAACAGAGATGAGAACAAGGCAAAACAATACGAGGCTACAGTAATATCAAGACTAGACTACCTACTTACTACTCTACGACTTATATACTACGCAGTACGTAGGGCCCAGGGCTCAGGCCTGGGTTCCAGCGGCAGGTCACGGTGCTGGGGCTTGGGGTGAGACCCGGGGGCCGTGTAGGGTGGGGTGAGGTTGAGACATGTTGCGTGGCGTGGAGGTCTTGCACTGGAAATGCAGAGACACACGGTAGTGGGGCGGTGAGGGGGAGCAGAAGCAGGGCGTGGTGTGTGGGGGTCGGGTCGGCGGTGATGCGTGATCGTGATGTGTGATGGAGGTCTCAGTGCAGGTCAGGGGTGACAGGTGGTGCCGGAACTGATGTGGTGGCTATGGGTGGTGTGATAGCCGAGACCCGGCGCTGATGTGGCGGTCACAGCAGTGATGGCCAGGGGGTGCCACAAGTGGTGGTGGCTGTGGTGGCAACAGGCGGTGATGGGCGGTGATGGCCAGGGATGCCGCAGGTGGTGGTGGCTAGTGGCATTGATGGGTGGTGATGGCCAGTGATGGGGTCGTAACAGGTAAGAGTATTTGCGCAATGATTGCGCTTGGCCATAATGGCCACTCATGATAGTATAATTGGTGCCCGAGTCAAGCAGACCCGCAACACAAGCCAGAAAAGAAGGATGGTATCTTTTAAAGTTGAGGATCTAGTATATGTTTCAACAGAAAACATGAGCTTTCCAAAAGGACTAACTAGAAAGTTCATACCTAAGTTCATAGGGCCATACCCTATCACTAAAGATTACGGAAATAGTTCTTTCCAGGTAAATTTACCTGCCAAAATGAGGTGAAGGGGGATCCATAATGTATTCCATGCGTTGCTGCTACATATCCACAAGCCAAATGATGACCGGCTATTCCCTGGCCACCTGGATGAACAAATTGTAAATGAGGAAAGCCAGGAATGGGCCGCAGACAAAATTGTAGCGCACAAGGGAACTCACCCAAGTGTCATGTTTGAAGTCTTATGGAAGGCTGGAGATAGAACATGGATGAGCTATGAACAAGTGGTAGATCTCGAAATTCTGACTCCTTACCTTGACTTGTTGGGCATAGAAAGTATTGCCAAACTTCCTGCCAGTGTGGGTGCACCGCCTCCTGAAAACCCACAAACCTATTTGAGAAACATAGGAGCTGAACCACTTGAAAGTGAGGGAGGACTAACCTGTGGACCATTCTAGGACCTCCTTAATATCTCCCTATCTTCCATCCACCTATCTGTAATCGACTTTTCTTCATTCATGCCACCCAATTGCTCTAATCGTGGCCATGGAGGACGCCACAGCTATCATTGCCAAGGGATCACACCTCATGGTAAACCCTACGACAGGCCGAGCAGTCCCAAGCATCCATGGATTCATCAGAACAAGAAAACGCAGATGATTCATATCATACCTCCTGATCGTGAACCCAGATTTGTTCTTCACCCCCTTCAGATGGAGGCCTTCTTGAAATTCAATAAGAAGGTATGCAAAAACAGGGGACGTACTAAGCTAGCCTTTCAATGAGTTGGCGGATGTCTTCAACTCCGTCTCCAAGAGCGAGTACAGGTATTGACTCGCCACCTACAACCCAAAAACCGAACGCTGGAATGTTCCAGCCCATCGTGCTGAATCTTCTCATATTCACACTTGTTTTGTCAATTGCAAACGTTACCACGAGTTGATCACCTTTGGCCTAATCACTGAACGAGGCAATGTTGATCCCATTATGCTTAAGACCACTCTGGCAGCCATCAATCAGCCTCACTTTGCGAACTCATCAAAGACTTACTTCTATCAGCACCATTGTGACGAACGTAAGGAGCGAGATGATCACAACAGTGACAGTGAGGAGTCTGGATCTGAGTCTAGTGAGGAAGAGGATAATTCGGACGACGATTCTTACCCTGGTCGATCACCTTCCCCCGGAAATCGTCTTCTTCCTCCCATATCTGCACCAAAGTCTGGTGCTCCTGCTACCCCCCGTTGCCGCCCTGCTGCTAGGTCAGCAAATACCATGATCAGGAACTCTAGGGGAAGCCCCGTAATCAGAACCGCAGACGGCACAATCCTTGACAACCGCTACACACCTGACAGCCCCCGTGCCACCTGCAATCCCACCTTATTGACTCGTTCTGGGAATAATGAGGACATATCAATGAAGAACGTTGACACGACAAAGATAATTGAGGAGTTTTTTGACTTCAACGCAGCCCAAGTTAACTGAACTGTGGAATACCATCGTGGATGCCATGTCGAACCACTTTGTTTAAAGTTTCATTCTTCACACACCTAATCTGCTTCTTGAGCCATCTCGACCGCCCACTCCTTTGACTTCTTGATTCTATCTAATCGCCTTGCCCAATTCGTAACTCTCATTGATAAGTAAATTTTGAATATTACCTAATATTTCTGACCTTTTACTTTTGTTTATTAATTTCCTGAAGCCGAGCCAGGATCACCTGTTTGGCTGGAGGGCGTATGTAACGGATTTGTGACTATGTGACATTATCTCATATGTTTTCTTTTGTTATCATCACAATCCTTGACAACCGCTTAGCTATCCTTTAAATACCAGAACGTATGTTGTAGTTAGTTTAGTTTCGCAACAGAGGACTTACAACAGTTCACACCGCAAGACTTTTCTTAGTGTGCTGTGACCATTGCTGTCAGGTTCCGCTGACCTCGGGGGCTCAGTCTACTGGGCGAATCCACCTTACGGCTATTCACCATATACAAACACAGAGCACCGGGAGCAGCGCAAGGCGTAGGAGACCGAAGCGGGGCGGGGAGGGTGCGTGGAAGGGTGCCGGGGGTGCCGGTGGGTGAGGCGGGTGCTGGTGAGGGGGAAGGACGAGTGCCGGGGGTCGGCGCGAGTCGGATAAAACACCACTGATATTTTAGCTTTGAAATTTCAATCCCTCATGCTTCTGCTGAGTGCCAGGACACAAGTATTCTACCAGTAGCTGCCATGGGTGTGATGCACAGTAGGAACAAAAGTCTTCACCTATGAGTGCTGCAAGCCGCTAATAGTGATAGCAAGACCAACGAACTAGATTTACTTGGTACTGATGATGTGTTTGGACCCCTGCTCTTTGCTCTCGATCCTCTTTGGCATCTTTGATACTCACCCTCTTTGGCATCTCTGGTCTTTGGTGTCTCTGGTTTTCATCCTCTTTGGCTTTTCTTTGAAGTGTTCAAAAACTCAAGGTAAGATGGCTCTCTCAACAATCAATTTCACAGCTAACAAAATCCTCACCAAACCTC
>JAGGAQ010000571.1:0-12486 GCA_017657225.1 Termitomyces sp. T69sscA | reverse complement strand
ATGAGAGGAAAACTGGCGGACTTACAGCCTCAGATGCACGTCGAAGGACAAGAAGCAACTGAGGCTGTATGCGAGTTCCGACGATGCAAGTCCGAAAGACACGTGATACCGGAAGCGATGAAAGAAAAAGGCCTATCAAGGTCAACACGTCCATCTCTAGATACAGCTGAGGCAGTGTCGTCTTTTGACAGGGAGAAAAGTCTTTGATACAGAGTACCTGACCGAGTACGGGGCCGGCTCACGGCTACAAAATGGTATCATCGGATTTCGCATGTACTTAGTGTAACCAGGTCTTAAAACCACACTGGTCAATCGAACCGCTCGTATTCGCCTGCCGACTCCATTGTATGTGTAGTAGTATGCAGTAATTGATTGCTCTATTGGACCTCAACTCAGTTGTACTGGATTGTTTGTCCACTGGAGGGAGGTCCGAATTACAAACTCCAGGTGCGGTACCGACCTTTTGTATGTCGCTGTCCAGCTGCACGCCGCTGGATTTAGGGTTGTACAGAGACGGTGATGCTACAAACAACGGATCAAACATTCTTGAAATCCTCTACACGCCTCGTCATCAATTACTGGCAGTTTCTAAGGCTAGATCGACCACCAGGATGATGCATCTTCACAACCTCCCCTTCTCCGACTTCACAATCCACAGACATGTCCCTTTCTGGCTATTCTGCTCGTTGCCTCGCCTTGCTACCTCCCTACTCAACCCTATCTCCCGCAAGAGCGATTGAGGGCTCAAGGGGTGCTGGCCAAACCTGCCGGATTTCTAAACCAGCTTTTAATCCGGGCTGCTGAGCTCAAGGAGGATACTTTTACCTCTCGCTGTCTGGGATTCTACACCACCGGGGCACCGATTCCATTGGTACCATCGATGTAGTCACTTTCTCCTCCAACCAGACAACCAATTTTCGGAGAAACGTTGACTTTTCCTACTGAAGGTGACTCTGCCTCCACCGCTGCTGAACTGCTACCTTCGTCCGGGCTGTACAGCGTTCTGGAGGAGTTGCAGAAGGAGGTGGAGAATGTGTGGAAGGACTCCGACTCTTTATCAGGAGTCAGCCCATCGTCCGTCCCGCGCAGCCTCCACTGGGCGCTATCAAGCCGGCACCCAGCCTCGTACAACATACATCTCTAGTCACTGAAGCTCGGCTCGCTAAACCCACTGATATACCCACAGATACGTCCATGAAGCCATTCCTAGATACACGCAGATACCAACATCGACGACTTTATTTTCATTGTTCACGAGGATGAGCATACAATATCCGAGAATTCCGATGTCAGGGAGGAACCGACATCGCTTTGCGTAAAGGAGCCAATGGCTACAATTGCCAGCGGAATAGTGAGGCAGTTTCCACACGCATGCGGTTACGATGTCCAGAATTGAGAATTTCATTCACGAGAGGTCGATGATTATCATGAATCATGCATACGCAACAGTAAACAATCTGAATTTTCCGGATCTTAAAAGGAAGTTAGGCTTTTGGCTCCCAGGACCAAGGCGCCACTTGCTCAAACCAAGTACAATGCTCAAACGAGCAAGAGAAATTATTCAACCATGCAAGGCAATCGCAAAGTAGCAAAAGCAAAGTACCATGGCATGAGGCACGCAGACGGAACTAACGAGAACGAGAGTCTCCTAACTTGTCGATACATCTTGGGCACGTGGAGAAAGGTACCTATTCACGTGTTCTGAAACGTAAGTTCGATCTTGCATTGATGGCAGACAGCACAGTACATAACATCCAAGGACCCAATGTCAAAGGACATACTATGCCTACGGCCCGATGTTCGATGTAGCCTTTGAGTTGGATGTCGCAGATCGTGACTAATAGATTCGTCACGTTGCCTTCACTATCCTCGTCGACAGGACACAAGTAATCTGGAATCACATCAGATAACATATAGCACCTCCATTGTAAAGTTACTGGTGCTATACGGCTGGTTGTGGTATAAATCTATCTTGTCAGACTCAGAAGGTATCCCGAAGATCCGGAGTAGCATAGTACATACAGATAAGCTCGAAGTTTTTAACGTGCGTATAAGTTCTTAATGCTATCTGACTCCTGTCCGGTACGCTAGCCAGAAACCCATTATGCATTATTACTCAATAATCACTATCTGTATTGACCTAATCTCAGACTCGTAACACTGAGGTAAGTTTAATACTGTGTAATAACTTTGGTACCGAGATTGATCTTGCTGACATCCGCGTTTGATAGACGTCAATCATATGAACTCTTTTCTTTCACAAATGATTGGCGATCATCTCTCCCTGAAGGAACAGAAGAATGTGATACAGCACGATACAGTTAAAGAGGCTTCACTATATACCTGTCACTCAGGCTGTATTAACATCCTCAAGTCAGATCGGTACGCGCTTGATCAAACTTTCTTACTACTAGCTCTGGAAAAATATTTGGCCGTAACACAGGGCTACATAGCATTTAGCTATTGTCGTTCTCTCCATCTGCTGTCCGCGACCATACCTGAAGGAACAGAAGAAGGCTGTTTTACAGCACGTTGCAATTGCAGAGGTTCCACAATATACCTGTCACCTAGGCTGTAACATTCCCAAGTAAGATGGGAATGTGTGATTAAACTTTGTTATTACTAGCTCTGGAAGAATATTTGGCCATATTACAGGGCTACGTTCTACAATGACAACATCTGACCACTGTCATGTTTCTCCATCTGCTATCTCCTTCATCTGTCGAAAAGAGTACCACCCAAGACTATTCTTTCATTTGTCGCGCCGGTGGTCGACCTTTTCCAGGATACAAAAAGGTTGTACTTCCAGGCCTTTTGATTCTCCATATCACATCATGGTAGTCTACTCTTCACAGCCCACCTCTTTCATCCTCCCACCAAACCTTCTGACCTACTGTAACTACCCTCTCGCCTATCATCCCAACGGCGACGAGATAGCCAAGCAATCTGTCGACTGGATGGAATCTAACTGCCCTGACCTGTCGACGCAAGGTCGTTGCGCCCTCCGTGGACTACAGGCCGGGAACTTCGCCGCCTTCTGCTACAATTCTGCCACATCTGAGCGCCTCCGTGTTGTCTCAGATTTCGTGAACTATATCTTCTTTTTGTGCGTTGATATCTTCTCCATCATCCGCTCAGTATCGCCAATATTGGTGCAGGGATAACATCAGTGACGGCATGATGACACGAGAGTCGGACGTTAAGATGTTATCAGACGACGTTATGAAAGCCTTATGTTCCAGTGATGTCCCTACTGCTCCCGAGAAGAATGAACCCACCGAGGAGGCAGTTCCTGGAAAGCTCGCTCGAGAGTGAGAACACTCATAAGTCGAACAAGTCTTATTCACATGGATTGACACACTTGTTTTAGCCTCTGGTCTCGCTGCATCGCTGATGCTGGCCCCGGTTTTCAGGAACGTTTCAAAGAAGCATTTAGACTTTTCTTTCGAGCCAGCCATATTCAGGCGAAGGGGCGCGACGAAGGGATTACCCCTGATCTCAAAACCTATATCGAGTTGCGCAGGGACACTTCAGGTGAGCCTTTTCCAACCTTGTTCCCCTATATCTGTAAATTGATTGATGAGCTTGGTCTAAGCATGTAAGTGCTGCTGGGCCCTTATTGAGTGAGCTTGTATCCCTTTTGACTCATGCTCAGACTAAATAGTATTGGTATCAGATATTCATTGGGTATTGATCTGCCCGCCTGCGTCGTTGAACACCATCTTATCCAGGAACTGAATCGCTGGACCAACGACTTTGTTTCCTGGTCTAATGTACACCTCCTTCCAATGCGCGTTGCACGTTTATTTATCTACTGTTCAGGACATATTTTCTTATAACGTCGAGCAGGCGAAAGGGGACACCCACAATTTGATAGTAGTACTCATGAGGCATCATGGGCACAGCCTACAAAGTGCTATCGACTATGTCGGCGAACTCTGCGCCCAGAGCATCGCGGGATTTTATCGAGACTACAAGCTGATTCCTTCCTGGGGCCCTGAAATTGATGACATGGTTGAGAAATATATTGAAGGCTTACAGAAATGGATCATCGGGTACGCCTCTGCTTAATTCTGTACGTTGTAATACTCAATCATACAAATTCTCAGTAACCTCCATTGGAGTTTCCAGACTCACCGCTACTTTGGAACAAATGCTTCCGAGGTTAAGAAAACCCGCAAAGTCCAGCTACTTCCTCGTAGAACGTACAGAGACACCAGGGATGTCTAGAATTCAAAACTTACGCACGACTACCCATAGCCCGTATACTGTGCATATGGTCGCGTATGCAGTTAGTTGATATGTTCCACCCTTCACTTGCACCTCACTCATGGATAAACAATACGCCCATAATCTCGAATGAGGACTGCCTCGGAGGCTTCAAAGAGGATTCACAATCACGTCCAAAAATACACGACTAACTCAACGTTGAATATCTCTCTTCTCAAACGGCTGTTGAGTTCAGAGCGCAATTTGGTCTCCAAATCTTGTATCTGTCACAGATTCATTGATATTGGCTAGGTTGAAGACATGGGGATGCGAATTTTGATTTTATCTTATCTAATCAAGAGCGTATCAGATTAGATTTAGATAAATATATTCACTTTGTTGTGCTGGGCTTAGTTACGCGCGCACGCACTTTGAAGTGACGAGATAATATAGTTTGATTTGACATGAAATAAAGGCGTGGTTCACACAAAAGAGAGACCAATAAACCCAATTTTAATTCAAATATAAAACTAAAATATCCCAAGTGATCCCACTACCCGAGCTCCTGAGCCTAAGAGGTCCGCGCACTGGGGACTCCATGCCGTGGCAAGCTGTTTGCTTGCCCGACATCCCCAGTAACCTTCCTATTTATACCCTACACCACTGCGCATGGACCTAGCACATTTTGCGTGATTTTGTCATGTTTTTGTGTGTATCCGGGGGGGGGAGGGGGGGCTGCCGCCGCCTTAGCATGCCCAGGCCTCCTGGAGGAATGATTTAGCCTTATTCTGGCAAAAACCATCTCTCTGGCCCTGTCCTAGCCAGCCGGTCCTTCCCTCGTCCTTCATCCATCTCTCCTGCAGGTTTGTGCATGTGACATCAAGGTGGATGGTCTGCTGGCAAGTGCAGGTAGTAAGGGTAGATGGTAGATACAACAACAGAGGTGCTTTAGCCGTGGTCAATGTCCTGTCAGTGGATCAATAATCCGTGATGGTGGCCATCACTGAGCATAGCCACCTGTCCAGCCAACCCTGAGATTGTGATGCAATCTCTGAGATTTGATATCATCATGGATCACTGATCCATGATGGTGGCCATCACCAAGCACAGCCACCTGTCAGGAAGATGTCAAGATCATGATGGGATGATGGATCATTGATCTCATCACCTGGCAGTTGCCTGGGCCATCAGACACTGGCTTTTTGATGTCTTGTTGGCTTGTCAATGGGTCTTTTTTGTCGTTGATGTGGGTTCATTGGTTCTTTTCACGTTGGTACATCCCATCTACTGTTTTTGACGTGTCTTACTGTTTTCAGCTCTTTTGTTTTATTATTCTTATTTTTGGATGACCACATATCAATGTTGAAAGTGACAATTTTTGCGTGTTGAAATTATCAAGTTGGTTGAACAAAAGGAATATAGATTATATCCATCAATACAAGAATAAGTGTGTGAAGTAATGAAGATTATGGTGGCGTCAGAACTGGCAGGAGGAGTTGGTTGGTGGAATTCAGATATGGAGGGGGTCCTGTTTGTGAAAGGTACATTGTGGCAATTGAGCTTTGAGGGTGGAAGAGATTTGGACCAAGGAAGTGTCGGATCTGGGTGTTCATTGGTGATGCAAAATGGGCAAATTAAATCTTATCAGTATGATTATCTGACTAGATTATGATCAGCTTTTCCACAAAGTTGTGTTGGGCTCAGTCGCACTCACGCACACTTCTATCACAAAATATATAAAGTTTATTTGATTCTTAAAATTTTTGTATTCAAAACGTGTTGAATAGAAACCAAATGAAGTCAAATTAATACTAATATATTCCTAATAAACTCCATGAAGACAATACATGAGCTCCTGAGCCTAAAAGTCCACAACCTGGGGACTCCATGTAATGGCAAGCTGATTGCTTGACTGGGTCCCTCAAATCATCCTTCTTTTATAGCCTTGGCAGTGCGCACAGACCATGCATGGTTCATGTGATTTTGTCTTGTTTTCATGTACCTGGGGGTGCTGACACTATCTTGCCACATCTAGACCCTGCCAGAGGAATGGTTTAGCTCTTCCCCAGCTAAACCCATGCCTCTGGCCTCATCTCAGCTGTTCCTCCCTTCCTTCTGGGCCTCTGTTTCTTTGCCTCTCTGCGGGTATCTATGTGCTTGGTGGGCTGGGCCAGGGTTAAGGGTGAGCAAGTGTGGTGGTTGTAGCAAAAGGAAATGTTTATTTGGTTGTGAGTGGTGCCTCATCAGGGATCAGTGAACCATGATGACAGACATCACCAAGCACAGCCACACATCCAGCAAACATTGAGATCATGATGGTATGATGGATCACAGATCTCATCACCTGGCAATTCCCTTGCCATCAAAACTGATCTTCTGACTTCGTTCACATGTTGATATGGGCACAGCCACTTATATTGGTGTGGGTTCTCTGGTCTTTTTACAAGGTATGTTCTCATCTACAGTTTTTGACCTGCTAAGGCTTACAGTTCTCAGCCTTTATTGTTTGTTTTTATTGTGTTACCATTGTATCATTGGTTGTACAGCATTGGCACGTCAGAATCAACCATTGTGAGGACCATGAAGAATCTAGCATTACAATGCTCACCTCACTACAAGATACATAAGATCCATTCATCTCATTGGTGGACACAGCTACTTTGAAAGAGGGCAGCAAACTGGTTGTGCAAATACTTGAGCAAGATTGACAAATTGGTTTATGAGGTAGGGACATGACACTCATAGAAAAATATAACCCAATGTTACTGTCACAACCTGCTACCGACCCCCAGGACTCAGCCCTGGCCCCGGGACTCCAACCCTCTCAAAACTGCCCCCACGACCGCCCTGGGCCCGGACCGCTACCCGGCCAACTCCCTCGGCAGCCCCAGCCATCACCGCCCATCAACGCCACCAGCCACCACCACTCGCAGCATCTCCGGCCATCACCGGCCATCATTGCCCATCACTGCCACAGCCACTGCCACTTGCGGCATCCCCCGGCCATCACCGCCATGATCGCCACATCAGCGCCAGTCTCGGCTATCACACTGCCCATAGCCGCCACATCAGCGCCAGCACCACCCATCACCCCCGGCCTGTGCCAAGACCCCCATCATGCATCACAATCACGCATCACCACTGACCTGACCCCCGCATGCCATGCCTTGCTCCCACTCCCCCCTCACCGCCCCACCACCGCATGTCTCTGCATTTCCAGTGCGAGACCTCTGCGCCGCATGACATGTCTCAACCCTGCCCCGCCCCGCACGGCCCCCGGGTCTCACCCCAAGCCCCGGCGCTGCAACCCGCCACTGGAACTCGGGCCTGAGCCTCAGGCCCTACGTACTGCATAGTATATAAGTAGTAGAGTAGTAAGTAGTACTCTAGTCTTGATATTACCATAGCCTTGTATTGTTTTGCTGTGTTCTTGTCTCTGTCTCGTATTCTTATGCGTCCTGGTCTCATCATTTCTACTTGCTTCTTTTTCTGATTGTACTCATCTCGTATTGTCTCTCTATCTTGTCCCTACTCGCCTCGTCCTCTAATCTATTCTATTTGCTCTCCTCTCCCTTTCCACTCTAAGTTCTCTTAGTCCTTCTGTTCCTGGCCCCTCTTCTCGACTTAATCTGTTCCATCCCCCCTTATCTTATCTCGACTCTTTCCCCTTTCAGCTGCTTAACTTCCCTGACTCTGCTTCCATCCCTGGGACTCACTAAGTCCCCGCACCCACTATCTCTTTGATCTCCGGGACTCGCTTGCCCACTGACACTCGCTCGTCCCATCCTCTTGCACTCCCGAGACTTGTGCCAACCCCTGGGACTCGTCCTCCATCCTCCCTGGCACTTGCCCACTCGCCGGCGCTACCGGCACTCCCCCACATACTGCCCCTGCCCCGCTTTGGTCTCCTACACCTCGCGCCCTCCCGGTGCTCTGCGTCTGTGTACATGGTGATCACCACATAAGGTATTTGCCCAGTGGACTGAGCCCCCGTGGTCAGCGGAACCTGACAGTTACTTGTTTTAAATGCAAGGAAAAGGGGCATATTGAAATTCATAGCCCAAAGCATAAGAATGCAGACCAAAAGAGGAAGAAGAATAAATGAGAAAGGACTCAAAGAATGACCAGGCTCATCAGGCCTCAGCAGATAACTGCTCTCTTATTTAAACAAACTTCTCATGATGACCCCAAGATTGCTCTAGTTACTGTATCAACTTTGGAATTCATTCTTGCTGACAGTACATGCAATCCACATATCTTTAGTGATTCAAATTGCCTTTGTCATATGTGGCAATATTTTACTGTGCCTGAAGGTGCAATGCTAATATTATATAATGTATATATGTGAAAATAATAGCAAATTAAAACAATAGAGACTAAAAGCACTAAACAGTGTGCTGCCCATTACAAGATGTTAACCTTATATAATCTACTAAAATGTGTCACAGATTCAGGGCAACATGTTGAGCAGAAAGGTGGAATGATATGCAAGTCACAGATGGAGGGTAATGTAGGTAATGATGGGTGATGTGCTGGTTGTGATGGATAATGGGTGTTTGATGATGATTAGGAGAAGTGTTGGTATGGGTCAAGGGAAGCGCCAAAGATTGCTAGGGCAGGTGCTGATGTGGTGCTGATGGGTGGTAATGGCTGAAGAGAATGGCAGAGGTGGTGATGATGGCTGAGCATGTAGTGAGCTGAGTGGTGCATGTTCCTGTGGCTCAGTGGAACTGGAAGTAGGTGTCAGGTTCCACTGACCACAAGGGCTCAGTCCACTGGGCGAGTACTTTATGTGGTGATTGCTGTGCCCATAGATGCAGAGTACCGGTAGGGCACGAGGCATAGGAGACCAAAACAGGGTGGGGGAGGTGTGTAAGGAAGTGCCAGTGACGCCAGAGGAGGGGGCGAGTGCTGGGGTGGGTGGAGGATGAGTGCCAGGGGGTAGTCGTGAGTCCTGGGGATACAGGAGGGTGGAACAAGCGAGTGCTGGTGCATGAGCGAGTCCTGGGGTTCAAAGAGATGACGAGTGCAGAGACTTAGTGAGTCCCAGGGATAGAAATGGAGGCGTGGAGATTAAGTGAGCTGAAAGAGGAAAGGGTTGAGATAAGATAAGGGGAAAGAAAACAGAACAAGTAGAGATTGGGGACTGGAGACAGAAAAGACGAGAGAACTTAGGATTGATAGAGAGACAAGGAGCAAAGCAGAGTGAGATCAGAGTAAGAGATGAATAGAGATGATGAAAGGAGATGATATGAGACAAGTACAACAAGAAATGAAGCAAAGTGAAAATAACGAGACCAGAATGCATGAGAATACAAAACAGAGATGAACACAACGAAACAGTATAGGAGTTACGGTAATATCAAGACTAGAGTACTACTTACTACTCTGCGACTTATATACTATGCAGTAGGTAGGCCCCGGGGCTCAGGCCCAGGTTTCAGCGGCAGGTCATGGCACCAGGGCTTGAGTGAGACCTGGGGGTCATGTGGGACAGGGTGGGGATTGAGACATGTCATGCAGTGTGGAGGTTTCGCACTGGGAATGCAGAGACACGTGGTGGTGGGGCGGTGAGGAGGGAAGCGGGAGTGGGGCGTGGCATGTGGAGGTCAGGTCGGCGGTGATGTGCGATTGTAATGCATGATGGGGGTCTCAGCATGGGCCAGGGATGTTGGGTGTTGCCGATGCCAGCACTGATGTGGTGGTCATGAGCAGTGTGATAGCCAGGGCCAGCGCTGATGTGGCAGTCATGGCGGTGATGGCTGAGGAGATGCTGGGGGTGGCGGTGGCTGGTGGTGGTGACAGGCGGTGATGGCTGGGAGTTGCCAAGGGGGTTGGCCGGGTAGCGCTCCAGGCCTGGGGGGGCGTGGGGGTGGTTTTGGGAGGTTTGGAGTTCCAGGGCCGAGTTTAAGTCCCAGGGGTCGGTAGTGGTCATGACAGAGGGGTTGAACTGAGTTGTTGCAATCTAGCCACCTTATTGTATCTTGCACCTTATTCATTTTGTATTGTTATTGCTGCAAAAAACCTTTGGACCTATTGTTTGTCATTATTTATATATTCTTGGACTAGTTGTTGTTATGTGGCCAAGGCCCTTTTATTCAACATGTCTTACATGGGTATTGTCTATGTCCATGCTATACTATATCTAATTGATTTATGGACACTCTCAGTAGCTTCTCCAGCCAAAAACCTTCTTAAGTGTGCCAGTTACACCCTGTAGCCACTTTACTATAGTTTGTGTCATGACCCGCTACCAACCCCTGGGACTCCAACCCTCCCAAAACCACCCCCATGACCGCCCCAGGCCCAGACCGCTACCCGGCCAACTCCTTTGGCAACCCCCAGCCATCACCACCCATCACCGCCTGTCACCGCCACAGCCACCGCCACTTGCAGCATCTCCCGGCCATCACTGCTGTGACTGCCACATCAGCGCCAGTCTCGGCTATCACACTGCCCATAGCCACCACATCAGCGCCGGCACCCCCCGTCACCCCCGCCTGCGCCGAGACCCCCATCACGCATCATGATCATGCATCACTGCTGCCCGACCTCCACATGCCACACCCTGCTCCCGCTCTCTCCTCACCGCCCCACCACCGTATGTCTCTGCGTTTCCAGTGTGAGACCTCTACGCCACGCGACATGTCTTAACCTCACCCTGCGCGGCTCCTGGGTCTCACCCCAAGCCCTGGTGCCACAACCCGCCACTGGAACCTGGGCCTGAGCCCTGGGCCCTATGTACTGCGTAGTATATAAGTCGTAGAGTAGTAAGTAGTACTCTAGTCTTGATATTACTGTAGCCTCATATTGTTTGCTGTGTTCTTGTCTCTGTCTCATTTTCTCGTGCACCCTGGTCTCATTATTTCTACTTGCTTCTTTTCTCATCGTACTCGTCTCATATCGTCTCTCTATCTTGTCTCTACTTGTCTCGTCCTCTAATCTATTCTAATTTCTCTCCTTTCCCTTTCTATTCTAAGTTCTCTTGGTTCTTCTGTTCCCGGCTCCTCTCCTTCTTTCCTCTTTCAGCCGCTTAGTTTCCCCAACTCTGTTTCCATCCCCGGGACTCGCTAAGTCCCCGCACCCATTATCTCTTTGATCCCTGGGACTCGCTCGCTCACCGGCACTCGCTCGTTCCATCATCTTGTACTCCTGGGACTTGCGCCAACCCCTGGGACTTGTCCTCTGCCCTCCCTGGCACTCGCCCCACTTGCCGGCGCTACTGGCACTCCCCCACACACCGCCCCTGCCCTGCTTTGGTCTCCTATGCCTTGACCCTCCTGGTGCTCTGCATCTGTGTACACGGTGATCACCATGTAAGGTATTCGCTCAGTGGACTGAGCCCCTGTGGTCAGCGGAACCTGACAGTTTGATTCTACTGGTGTTCATACAGCCCTTGATTTAAACTCTGATTATGTATAGTTATTGTGCTATCTCCCCCATTTTGACTGTTGTGCTTGTCGAGGTGCACCAGATGGTGATCTGACAGGTCCCACTAACACTAAACCTCCCCATGCCCAAATCTGGTGTACTAATTGCACACTTGAATCCTGTTGGGCTATTTGCTGACCCCCCCTAGTACTTCTTGGTACAGCTAACCTTCAACTCCCAATCACACTGTTTTGCCAATCCAAATCCAGAGCTCACCGATCTGATGGTTGACAGGCTTGTCCAGACTGCCATGCTACTTGCTGATGTATTGGTTTCACATGATTGTCTCTGATCCTCTCTATTTTCCCAGATGCTAGGCTCCCAGTTCTTTTTCTGATCTGGAAGGAGCGCAGGATGCCTTGATCTGATCACAAAGAGCAGCTTTGGTGTACCCATGGGCATCATATGACTTCCAAAGTTTAGCTCCCAGCAGGGTGGCTCTTGGTTGGTGTTGAAATACCCACATGGTGTCTAAGGTGATTTTCACATAGGCACAGTTTGAACTTGCATCCTCCCCACTTGCAGCAGCATGTGCCCCCACTATAGACTACGGTGGTGCTGAATGAGCCACTGTGGCCCTCTTGGACTAGTTGTGTCAGGGGACTTCCATTCGATTTCCATTCTCGAGCACATCCTACGCCACCCCCGGGACCCCCGGGACTTGCCCCGGGACTTGCCCTAGACCTCTGGGACTTGTTCTAGACCCCCGGAGATCTCCGGAGGTCATTTTCTTTTTTGGAAATCCCCGGAACTTTGTGTCCCTCCTGTTCAAACATTATCCAAGGTTAAGGTTAGCTCCGGTCACCTGTACAGTTGTTCCCACGCCTCCGCCGCCCGCTGATGCGC
>JAGGAQ010000570.1:0-12497 GCA_017657225.1 Termitomyces sp. T69sscA | reverse complement strand
TTGGCAGGCCTTTGCCCAGGAGTTCTCCAGTAAGTTTGGAGTATTTGACACTGTAGTGGAGGCCAAGGAGAACCTCTGCAATCTTTGGATGCGCAACAATGAACGGTTCACCACTTTCATTGTTTGATTCAAGAAGGAGGCTTACAAAACCGGCTGAAACTACAATGCTCTCCGATTTGCTCTTCGCTGCGCTCTGCCTCAACGCATCAAGGACATCCTCCACCTCGCCCCCAAGCAATCCAGTTACGATGGGTATAGGCCCTCATCACCCAGATCGACCAACGGTATTGGGAGGATTGCAGTGAGTACTCAGCACCCCACGTGCCTTAGAACCCCTCCAGGAACCCCAACTGGCAAAACAGGGCTGCTGCAGGCAACCAGACCACTAGCACTGCACTGCCTCCCAACCCCGCCGCTTGGCTGCCCCTGGGACAAGAACTGGCCAATGTCAACTGACCTCCAGGACCCCGCCCACAAATGCAACTCAACGCTGCCGATATGCAGGAAGCCCCGGACCCCAACCGGGCTGACCCCAACTCGCCTACAGATCCTCATGACACCCCAGACTACGCCGATGACGAGGAGGCCCTGTGCATGAATAGATTTAGGAACCGGCCATGGATCAACATACCAGAGGAGATGCAGGAGAAGCGACGGCGTGAAGGGGCATGCATCTTGTGCAGTGAGCAAGGTCACTTCATCAATGAGTGCCCTAAATGCCAGGTTGTGGAACAAGCCGTGTAGACCATAGATGGCAAAGACTGTGACTTTTGGTTTACAGAAAACGACCCAGCGGTTTAGATCACGAAGATGCACTAAATCGCAAATCGGACTTTGACGTCTGCTCCACCCCAGTTACACACCTTTGCGCAATGGCTCTATCCCTGGACACTCTCTTGGCTCACCTCCCCTCCCAGTCCTCCCAAACTCTTCTCCTCTGCACCACCCTCCCACACTTCTCCGCCCTGGTCAGTACCCTGGTTGACAGCGGTGCCACCAACAATTTCATCGACGAATCTCTAGCAGCACTGGCCGCCATTCCTCAGAAACTACCCCTCCCCATCTGCCTCACCCTCTTTGACGGCAGCTCCACCTCTGCCAGTGACATCACCCACTACGTGCAGACCACCCTTGCCTTTGCCGACAGTCAGCAGCAAGACCTCCAGCTGCTTGTGACCCGTCTGCACGCTTCCGCCCCCCTTATCTTGAGTCTCCCCTGGCTCCACTCTACCAACCCCTGCATCGATTGGCAGAATCTCACCCTCCACTTTGACTGCCAAGCCATGGAGCCCCTGGAGCCCATCCCCTTCGATGTCACTGCCCCGGTCAGCGCTGCCAACCATCCCCATACTCCCCTGCAACTCTGTTTGAAGTCTGCTTGATCATTTGTCCTCAATGCCTGACTCAGCAAATCTTCTCAGGTTCTCACTGCTCTTGTCAACAGTGGGGCCACCAGGATGTTTGTCAGTGACCAGCTCGACCTTAACTATGACCCCCTTGATAGACCAATGGAGCTACAACTCTTTGACAGTAAGCCCACCACCGCTGGGCCTATCACTAAGTCCCACACCAGCTCCATCACCCTTGACAACGGTCTTTGGTTCCCAGTCCATCTCCTGGTCACACAACTCCCAGAGGTCACCCCTTCATACTAGGACTACTCTGGCTACGTGACGTCAACCCCAACATCGACTGAAAGGACCTCACCATGAAGTTTCCCAGGACCGGTGCCTGTCTTGCTGCCATCAGCCTCTGCCTCCAACCCACTAACAACCTCAGCAAGGCCAGAGCCACTGGTGATCCCACAGCACCCCCGGACAACTCTGGTGAGCTCCCTCCCACTCGACACATCCTGAGCGCACCCCTGGTCTTTCCCACCAACATTCCCCACAACAAGTACAAAGGCCCCTGCTACCCCACCCCTCACCTGTGGATGACCCCAGGCCCCAGTAACATGGATCAGCCTTCCAAACCCCTCAACCCAGATACCCTCAATATCAAAATCATCAGCCCAGCCTCCTTCGCCCGTATCCTCCAGGACAGCACCCCTGCCTTTCAGCTTCATATCTCCCCAGCACTCCCAAAAGAACACCTAGGTGCAGACACTATGGCTCCAGAACTAAAGACAGAGGAACAAATATTACACAAAGTAGTTCCCCTGGAGTATCATGAGTTTGCTGACGTGTTCTCCGAAGAAAGCGCTAAGGAGCTCCCTCCTCACCGGTCTTATGACCACAAAATCGACCTTGAAGACGGCACCACACCCCTTTGGCAAGATCTACAATGTGTCAGAAATCAAACTCCACGCACTGAAAGATTACCTCGATGACATGCTCGGTAAAGGGTTTATTCAACCCTTGATCTCTGCCACCGAGGCTCTGGTCCTGTTTGCAAAAAAGAAAGACGGCTCCCTACATCTTTGCGTTGACTACTGGGGCCTCAACAAAGTCACAAAAAAGAACTGGTATCCACTCCCCCTCATTGGTGACCTTGTTGACCGCCTCCGTAGCACCAAAGTCTACACCAAGATTGACCTCCGCTCCGGCTATAACAACGTCCATATAACCCTGGGACATGAATGGAAAACCACCTTCCGCACCTGCTATGGCCTCTTTGAGTATTTAGTGATGCCCTTTGGTATGACCAACTCCCCCGCCACCTTCCAGTACTTCATGAACAACATCTTCCATGACGTGAATGACATTTTCATCATTGTATACCTGGACAACATCTTCATCTACTCGAACTCACTGGAAGAACACCACAATCACGTCCACCGTGTCCTCGAACAACTCCAGAAGTACCACCTACATGCCAAACCAGAGAAATGCTTGTTCCACACCACCAAAGTCGAGTACCTCGGCGTCATCGTCACTCCAGATGGTGTTTGCATAGACCCTGCCAAGGTGGAAGCCATCCTCAACTGGCCTCCACCCCGGAGCGTAAAAGAGGTGCAGTCTTTTCTTGGTTTTGCCAATTTCTACTGCCAGTTCATTGATAA
Organism: Termitomyces sp. T69sscA; assembly: GCA_017657225.1. NCBI lineage: Eukaryota > Fungi > Basidiomycota > Agaricomycetes > Agaricales > Lyophyllaceae > Termitomyces > Termitomyces sp. T69sscA. The sequence goes on along the minus strand of JAGGAQ010000570.1, from coordinate 9,496 downwards.
CTACTTCAGGATCACCAAACCCCTCAATCATGTTACGACCTGCTATTGACCCCCAGGACTCCAACCCTCCCAAAACCACCCCCACAACCACCCCAGGCCCAGACTGCTACCCGGCCAACTCCCCCGGCCATCACCAGCCATCACTGCCCGTCAATGCCACCAGCCACCACCACCTGCGGCATCCCCGGCCATCACCGGCCATCACTGCCCGTCGCCACCACAGCCACCACCTGTCAGGTTCCGCTGACCACGGGGGCTCAGTCTACTGGGCGAACACCTTACATGAGGATCACCATGTACACAGATGCAGGGCACCAGGAGGAGCGCAAGGCATAGGAGACCAAAGCGGGGTGGGGGCAGTGTGTGGAGGAGTGCCGGTAGTGCCGGTGAGTGAGACGAGTGCTGGGGAGGGTGGAGGACGAGTGCCGGGAGTTGGCGTGAGTCCCGGGGATACAAGAGGATAGGATGAGCGAGCGCCGGTGAGTAAGCAAGTCCTGGAAATCAAGAGATAATCAGGCGTGGGGACTTAGCGAGTCCCAGGGATGGAAACAGAACTGGGGAAGTTAGACAACCAAAAGGGGAAAGAGTCAAGATAAGATAACAGGAGATGGAAATGATTAAGTTGGAGAGAGGAGCCGGGAACGGAGAACCAAGAGAACTTAGAGTGGAAAAGAGGAAGAAGAACAACGAGAATAGATTGAGAGTACAAGATGAGTGGAGACGAGACAGAGAGACAAAACGAGACAAGTACGACGAGAAAAGAAGCAAGTAAGAGTAACAAGACCGGGACGCACGAGAAAACAAAACAGAGACGAGAACACAACAAACAAGATGGGTTACGGTAATATCAAGACTAGAGTATCTACTTACTACTCTACAACTTATATACTATGCAGTACGTAGGGCCCAGGGCTCAGGTCCAGGTTCCAGCGGTGGGTCACGGTGCCGGGGCTTAGGGTGAGACCCGGGGGCCACGCAGGGTGGGGCGAGGTTGAGACATGTCACGCGGCGTGGAAGTCTTGCACTGGAAATGCAGAGACACATGGTGGTGGTGCAGTGAGGAGGAAACGGGAGCAGGGCGTGGCATGCGGAGGTCGGCGGCAGTGATGTGCAATCATGATGCGTGATGAGGGTCTCGGCGTGGGTCGGGGGTGATGGGTGGTGCCGGCGCTGATGTGATGTGATAGCCGAGACCCAGCGCTGATGTGGTGATGATGGCTGGTGATGGCCGAGGGAGTTGGCTGGGTAGCGGTCCAGGCCCAGGGCGGTCATGGGGGTGGTTTTGGGAGTGCTGGAGTCCCAGGGCTGGGGCTGAGTCCCAGAGGTCGGTAGTGGGTTGTGACACCTGCGAGTTGTGCCTCCGGGCCAAGGTTCTCCGCCACTGCCCCTATGGCCTTCTCAAGCCCCTCCTGGTTGGTCATTGCCCCTGGTCCTCCATCTTGATGGACCATATTGTTGAACTTCCTGAGTCGGAGGGCTTCGATGCCATCCTCGTCATCATCTGCCGCCTCACCAAGCAAGCAATCTTCATCCCCTACCGCACCACCAACAATGCCCTGGGATTTGCCAAACTATTCCTCAAATAGGTATTCTCCAAGCATGGACTCCCAGACAACATCGTATCCAACCGCGACCCTCTATTTGTCTCCTGGTTCTGGCAGTCTCTGTGTAAGGCCCTAGAGATTAAAACTAACCTCTCCACCACTTACCACCTGGAGACCGATGGCCAGACCAAACAAGTGGATCAGACTTTGGAGCAGTACCTCCGCCTCTACGTCAACTACCTACAGAATGACTGGCACATGGAACTGCCTTTGGCAAAGTTCACCTACAATAACACCCTCCATTCCGCCACTGGCGTGTCACCTTTTTATGCTAATAAAGGTTACAACCCCCAGCTCACCCTCTCCCTTAAAGACATCCCCTCCCACATAGCCCATGAAGTGGCCCAGGATCTCCAGTCACTGCACCAATTCCTCCAGAACAAAATCAACATCGCCAACAAGGCCTACGCCAAGCACACCGACACCCGCCGTGAAGCGACCTCCAACTGAACCCCTAGCACCCTTGTCTGGCTCGATCAGCGCAACTTGAAGACCTGGCAACCCTCAATCAAGCTCGATCACAAATGCCTTAGCCCCTTCAAGGTCCTCCAAAAGGTCTCCACCCACACCTACAAACTCAACTTACTCCTGGAACTCAAGGGACTACACCCGGTCTTCCACATTTGCCTCCTTGAAGAATATGCCTTGGACTCCTTCCCTGGACAGCAGCCCAGCTGACCATCCCCTGTCAAAGTCAAGGACAAATACCACTACGAGGTTGACCACATCCTTGACTCCCGCCTTGTCCGTGGCTGCCCTCACTACCTCATCTACTGGAAAGGCTATGGGCTCAAGGATGACACCTGGGAACCCAGGAGAAACCTCACCGGCGCCCCTGCCAAACTCCAAGACTTTCACCGGCAGCACCCCAACAAGCCCTGGGACCCCCAGGACTAGCGCTCACAGACAGCATCAGTGGGCGTAACCCCCACCTCTGGTTTGATCAGAGATTCAACTCCTACCAAGACCCCTACATGTTTCCTTGCATACTCATCACTGCTAAACTCTCACTTCCAAAAAAAGGGGGGGCCCAGATACCGCAACGATATGAACAGGGTTTAAGACTACAAAAATTTACAAAAAAGTCCAAAAAGAACGACAAGTCCAATGAAAGAGAGGTGGGCCCTGGCCAGCATGGCAGCTAGTTACCCTCCTCATCACCCCCCTCCCGACTCTCTGCTGCAGGACCCGTAACCAACATGGCTATCTCCATCTGGACCACCAAGGACGCCAAATTGTACCGGTAATCCCTCCTCCATGTCCACTGCCATGTCCAGCCACAACCTGAGGGCGATCGCATTACACTGCCAGTGCTCCGCCAGCAGTATGTCCAGTTGAGCCAGACCAATGTCTAGCTCCACGGGCAAGTCAAAGGGCATCCAGCCCACACCCTCCTAAAGCAGCGCTTGGGCCGCCAACATGCCGTCCAGGAGCAGCCGGTGCTCCTGGACCCAATCTGCGTCAAAAAGTTAGCTGCAAAGGCAAATGACGGACAGGTTACTCATGTAGAACCCCCTCCTGGGACGACACTGCCTCCAACAACGCCCAGTCCCGCTACCAAACTGACTTCTGCTCTGCTGCCTCCACCGCCTCCACCGCCTGCCCCTCCCCCAGTACCTCCCTCACCACCCTCGACTCTAGCTCCGCCACCTGGGCCTCAGCGCTGTCAACTCCGCCTCCTGCTCCCTCACTGCTGCCAGCACTACGTCCTAGTCCCACCGAGCTCTGTTCCGGTCCATTGTTGCTACCATCAGCTCACCCTGTTGCTGCTCCGACTGCCCGTATGCCTCCTGCAGGTGCCAGCGCAACTCCATGGTCGATGCCAGCAGGCTCTGCTCCAAGGTTTCTTAAGGAAGAGGCTGAGAGCACGCTAAGGTGGGCAAAAAGACATGGGGCCCCAGCAGACCCACCAACAACACGTTGTCCCAGGGCCTCTTGCTTGGGCCCGCCTTGGGAGAAGGGGACGCCCACTGCTTGCCCTGGGCAACTGCTGAAGGCCTCTGCCTACCATGTGGTGGGCCCACTCTGATCACTGCAGTCAGGGCTGGCTCCTCTTCCTTGCTCTCACTTGACTCCTCCAACCTGGACTGACCCCCCCCCTACCCCTCCTTGGGATACAAGGCCCCTTCTCTACCCATCGCCGCCATCGCCGCATGCGACCTTGAACCTCCCTCCATCTGCTCCTGCACCCACTCCAACGACCACCCCTGCTCAGCAGCCACACACGACGCCCGCTACAGCCACAACATGGAACACCTCTCATGCTTGGACTGGCATGATAAGCACACCGATGAGTTCCGGTGGGCCCTGGCTACTGGTGCCTCGAATTTGCAAACCGTCCCATGGCAGGCACAAAATAGGCACTGACCCCATCAGTACAGGTAGGCGAAGAGGGGAAAAGGACACTCACTGGCCCATGATAGCGACACTAAGCCAATGTTGGCAGGCCCCAGGGACGACCCACCACCAGAGCAAACTGGTCAGGTGTGACGTCCACCTGAGGCACCTGACAAGCCTTGGGCACCAGGTGAAACACCCCCAGGGCCAGAGGGGGCCGCAATGGGTGAACTGGCGACACCGGCATGGATTGTGCTGGTTGATGCTACATGACGACCTCTGGGACCATATGAGAGGGCCCCACCACCAAAGACAATATGCCTGCAACACGATACTTCAGTATGCATGAAGCGCCAGGCAAAAAAAAACTCATGACGCTGCCTCTCTGCTTGCCAGCAATCCCAGCAATGCTTGAATGAGGCCCAGCGTTCCCCATAGGCGGCCCAGGCTCCAATGTTGCTCTCATCAGAAGGAGGGGGAGTGGGGGACGATGATGATGATGAAGACATGGGGGAAAGATAGTTGGAAAAAATTTGGCAAACTTCTTTTTCTTTTATCTGTGTACAGGACTTCTTGATGGCCACCAGATTGATGCCAGAAGCAGCACAGCCACCCACAACTCCGTGCATCTTGATGGTCTTGACGCTGAAAGGGAGGTGATGTCACGACCCGCCACCGACCCCCGGGACTCAGCCCTGGCCCCAGGACTCCAACCCTCCCAAAACAACCCCCACAACCGCCCCGGGCCCAGACCGCTACCCAGCCAACTCCCTTGGCAGCTCCTGGCCATCACTGCCCATCACTGCCCGTCACCACCACTAGCCACCACCATCTGCGGCATCCCCAGCCATCACTGGCCATCACCGGCCGTCACTGCCACAGCCACCACCACTTGCGCCATTCCCTAGCCATCACCACTGTGACCACCACATCAGCACCAGTCTTGGCTATCACACTGCCCATAGCCACCACATCAGCGCCAGCCTGTGCTGAAACCCCCATCATGCATCACAATCATGCATCGCCGCCGACCTGACCTCTGCACACCACACTCTGCTCCTGCTCCCTTCTCACTGCCCCACCACTACATGTCTCTGCGTTTCCAGTATGGGACCTCCACGCCACGCAACATGTCTCAACCTCACCCCGCCCCGCATGGCCCCCAGGTCTCACCCCAAGCCCCAGCGCCGTGACCCACCACTGGAACCCAGGCCTGAGCCCCAGGGCCTACATACTGCGTAGTATATAAGTCGTAGAGTAGCAAGTAGTACTCTAGTCTTGATATTACCGTAGCCCCATATTGTTTTGCTGTGTTCTCATTTCTGTCTCGTTTTCTTGTGCATCCCAGTCTCATCATTTCTACTTGCTTCTTTTTCTTATTGTACTCGTCTTGTATTGTACTTGCCTCATCCTCTAATCAATTCTATTTTGCTCTTCTCTCCCTTTTTACTCTAAGTTCTTTTGGCTCTTCTGTTCCCAACTCCTCTTCTCAACTTAATTTGTTCCATCTCCCTTTATCTTATCTTGACCCTTTCCCCTTTTGGCTGCTTAATTTCCCCAACTCTGTTTCCATCCCCAGGACTCGCCAAGTCCCCACGCCCGTTACTTTTTCAAATCCCGGAACTTGCTCACCCACCAGCGCTTGCTCGTCCCATCCTCTTGTACTTCCAGGACTTGTGCCTACCCCCAGCACTCGTCCTCCACCCTCCCTGGCATTCGCCCCTCACCAGCGCTACTGGCACTCCCCTACATACCACCCTCACCCCAGTGCTCTGCATCTGTGGACACAGTGATCACCATGTAAGGTATTTGCCCAGTGGACTGAGCTCCCATGGTCAGCGGAACCTGACAGTTACCATTGTATCATTGATTACCAGGTCTAATATAACTTTGGATTTCCCTCTGCTAGTTGTGTGATTGAGCCGCGACTCCTGGAGGTTGCCCTTACAGTAGGAGCCAAGGGAGGCCTTGGCACAAGCAGGGAGAAGCGCTGTGGATTGCTGGGGCTGGTGCTGATATGGTGGCTGTGGGCAGTGATGGCCAAGGAGTGCCAGAGGTGGTGGTGGCTGGTGGTGGTGATGGCGGGTAATGGCCAATGATGGCTGAAGGCTGCTGGGGGGTGGTGGTGGTGGTTGCCGTTGTGTAGTGGTTTGGGCCCAGGACATTGTAGGGGCTGATTTGGAGAGGTGGAAGTCCTAGGGCTGAGGCTGAGTACCAGAGGTATGTGGCAGGTCATGACAGATGGTCTTGAAAACAAGAGGATAACAAGAGCACAGTACACATGTTAGGAGTTGGAATCGCAAAAGACAATCAGTAACTTTGAAAGAATGTTTCAATATGCATGCGCACTCGTGTTCATTATCACTGCTTAGCTCATTTATACTCTATCTATAGAAATAAACAAACTTGAAAAATTCAGGATGTTCCTGGAAAGTGGCATAGTAATGGCTCTGTGTTGTGTGTGAAGGGCATGAAACCCTACAAACCATGTTATAAAATTGAGTCACCAACCACACCACCAGAGAAGTAAACCTGCTACCAAGAACACATATTATGTTCTGTTGACTCACAAATGATCTGTTGTAATAAATTTGATTCAGATAATTTGATTTTTACTGGCCCTTCATTATTACTGGCAGTTTTATAATTATGTACTTCTAGGTTAGTGATACAGGGGTATTGTGCCTGGCCTGGCCTGGCCCATGATTTCACAAAGCCAAAGCCAACAGCTTTTGGTGGTAAGGTGGGTTCAAATTGACAAGATACAAATATATCTGCCAAAAGCCCTGGCGGGAGCCAAAGCCAGGCCATCATCAGGGGCTTTGACTTGATTCAGGCTCTGTCTGAGCCAAGGCTGCCTCAACCCAGGGGCTTTTGGGCCAAGCCAGGCCGGAACATCATTATGTTATGTAGGACCTTTTCTGTTACCAATACAGAACTTCATTATCTTTGTAGATCATTAGCCTCATAGCAAATGTGAAAAGGAGTAGCTTTTTGTGGGCTTGGTCCCTGAAGTGCAAGAAGAGTGGTCAATGACAGTTGTCTGAATACGATCCACACAACCTCTTAGTGAGCATGAGTGTCAGGGTCAATGGGAACAATTGGGGAAAAAGATGAAACGGGCTGTGGCGTAACAATGTACACAGGGTTGACCTGAGTGACGATATCACAGGGTTCCAATGTTGGTCATGTTCACCAATAATACAACTTCACCATCCTCCTATGATATTGGCAAGATGGTTTTGAGGACCTATGTCTTAGAAGCTCACTGGATTTTGCTAGCAGATGCAAGTAAGTTAAGAAAGGCCTCAAAAAGTTACATTACTGCCCTCAACCTGAATATCATGACAAGCGTACTAGATCCATCTATCAACCTCAACTATTGCATTGATATAATTAAAACGTTGATATGCACAACAACATCCCTGTGGAGCTTTCCAAAACAATGACCTTCAGCATGCCGGCCAAGTTCTTCGAACATTGCGGAATCTTTGTATAATGTGGGACATGGGTGGGGTATGAGAAGGCTGCAGCCAGGGCGTCAAGAGAGATTGAGAGGATTCAGGTTGCTCCCAATGTTCCCTATGTTATGGATAGCTTGTTTTGCTTAATAAAGTTATTAATTGAACCAAAATGTTTAGATGCACTAGCAGTCTCCATTCTACACATGTCATGGATCATCTATTTCCTTTAGACCATGACTAGACTCAACCTCTCTCACGAGAGTTATGAGCCTTGATATGGAAATTGTGACATGAGGTAAGACTGAGGATTACTTTCTTGGTACGATAGAATCAAAGAAACTATCTTAGGTGTCATTAGCTATCGCCATTCCTCCTCTTTGCTTCAATTTCAGACAGTTTAAATTGACATCTAGTCATTGTAATTTTTTCATAGTCGCCATGCTATAAAGGCTGACCTGCGGAAGTCCTCTCTCCCCCATCAACCCCAGTGTTGTCTTCTCAAGTGATATCCACCTATCATCTACTCCGCTATCTCAACCGCAATGAATTCCTTCCGTACCATTGTACTGTTTGTTGCTACCCTTGCAAGTCTTTCCTTTGGTGCACCCCTTGTACCGTCAGAGCTTGGGATAGGAGTCGACGCACGTCGTAATTGTTGCTAGCTTGTTCAAACACCTCAATTGACTTGATTCTTAGACATTAGTAAATGGTAAGGGGACCATACTTGATCAAATCGCCCACATTTGTAACATGGATTCTGCTCCTAGGGAATACGTTGCGTTTGAGCGTGTTAATGGTAGTCTACAAGTCGTTGCAGAAGATGGTCTAGAAATTGTTGGAGATGTAGAAGAAGAGTTCCTTTGATTCAACTTACAGCTGAACTTGACCGATTGTTACGCCTCATCGTGTCTTCGTGAATTTTTTGAATGCTATGCGCTAGCTTGTGAAGTCCCTGGTGTGCTGCTATTATATGAAGTCAGCTCGTTAGCTTGTTCAAACATCTCAACTGACCTGATTCTTCGACATTAGTGAACGGTAGGGGAACCATAATTGATCAAATCACCTGCATTTGTAACATGGTTACTGCTCTTAGGGCAAACACTCTGATGCAGATTGTTGATCATACTCCACAAGTTGTTGAAGACGGTGTAGAACAGGCCGAGGAGTACCTTTGATTTCACTTACAACTGAACTTGACCGTTGGCATCTTACGTAAATTTTTTCGATTATATGCGCTAGTTTGTGGGCTTCCTGGCATGCTGCTATTATATGAAATGAACTCGTACCGTGTCGTTGATTCAATATTTCTCCAAGGTACTGTTCCAAAGGCTAGTAAAGCAATTCATGATGGAGTTGTGCCGAAACGAACATCCAAGGAAAGTTGTAAAAAGCCTTTGCAGTCAATTTATCACCACGCGTGAATTGATTCATACAGTCGAAACTTTGAAAGACATAGGTCAAGCTCGACTTCATTGTGGATATGATAAGCTCCCCAGCGGTGACCAGACAAGGCGTGATATCAATACTGTGCGTGACCGATCGCAACTCAGTTTCAGACATATTGACTTATAACTTGTATCAAAATCAAAGAAGACCATGAAAATGCACATTCTGGAACGCGCAGAACGACTCGGAGCTGTTGTCATAATGAAGTCAAACCATTAGGGTATAACAAGTGAACAAATCCGTAACTGTAAAACACTACATCAGTGACATCACGCGTCAAAACATCACAAAAGCGCACATGAATAATTTCAAGTCCATTTAATCAAAGAGTTTCTCGTCTGCACTTGAATCTCTCACGTTCCCTTAGAAGCATTGTTCTTGGGTGGAGGTGGAGGTGGAGGCAACGGCTCGTGATCATCATCGTCGTCATCGTCTTTGACGATAGATACTCGAGCAGGTGGCCCATCGTCGATGCTGAGGCATATAGTGATGCGAATTTGATTTATTTTAATCTTACAGATAAGATTAACTGATTAGATCAGTATAAATCTATTCACTTAGTTGCGTCGGGCTCAGTTACACGCGCGCACACTTTTAGTAGACTGAATAATAGTTTTTATTTGAAGTTAAAATTAAGTTCTCGTT
>JAGGAQ010000569.1:0-12526 GCA_017657225.1 Termitomyces sp. T69sscA | reverse complement strand
GGGAAAGACTGCCAAGCACTGGAACAAGTACTATCCAAATCTCTGTCTAAAGCAGCCTATAATTTCAGCTTGGCTAAAGAACGAAGCAGAGAAGTTACAGAGTCATTGACCCATCTCAAGAAAATTGGTGTTCTTCAGCCACAGAACCGAACGTCCTTGAGCGAGCTGCTTAATCTGGTGGACAAGAATATCATGTATGATGGCGGAGATGAGAAGGAAATCTTTCAAGCAGTTTTGGAGCGATGGGAAGCAGAAGAGGACAGAGAGAAGAATGATGGTGACATTGGCAGTGATGATGATCCAACAACCATCATCAGAGAGAAGCCTGCTCGCCGTGATGCACTCCAAGCTGTCTCAACGCTTTGGGACTATGTTGCCAACATGGATGAACCATTTGCGCGTGAGTTTGAGGCCATGCTCAATAAATTTGGCTGTCAGACACGCCTTGATGAGTTCTGTGTCGCTCAACCAAGTGCTATCACTGATTATTTCGGTTACAAGAGCTTGTAGCTGTACAGTTAGGATAGTTACAAGTAGAATAACATGATTCTAGCCTATAACAAGCCTATTGAATGACCCTATAACACGCTTTCTCAATACCCATAATCTCTAATAAGCCATAGATTCTGGCTTCCACCAACTGCTATGGCTTAAGAGAGATTTGACTGTACATGCTTCAGTGGTCGTACTCCCATTTCCTCTCATGTCAACGTCTGAGTAAAGCATGTAGATTTATTTAATCTGGGATCGCCAACACGAGGCTCGCACGGGTGGCAGTGCAGTGTCCCTTGCGATGCGGCTGAAACGATGCCTGTTTGTTCTGACGTCGAGTTTATCAACTGTAGCCTCCTATGTAGTCGCGTACATACATACATGCGAAAGATATATATCAATCCGACCAGTCGGGAGAGATCGTTTGCAGACCCTCCATTCCCGTCACGGTCGGTGTTCACGACATAAAATGATTGGCTCCATCCGACAATTCGAGAGCCGACAGAGCGCACGGTGACCCCGGAGACGAGATGGAAGCGGTATGGCTCTTTGCAAGGAGCGAGAGGCGGGGAAGGCTGGAGCCTGTAGTGGGCTTTTGCGTTGCGCAATCGACGTTGATTTCCACTTGGGGGGAGGTATGTGTGACGCCGCTGCATGATCTCAGGGCAAGCGTACCAGGCACTGAGCGATAGTCTGCATGCATGCATGATGATATTAATATGTATGTGTTTACGACGATATTGGCACGACCGCACATACATATCCGCCCTGCCGAGAACGAACGAGCCTAGGATAGAGCAAACTTGCAGTACATGGTCGTTCCGCACACCACGTCGCGAAAGTGAGAGATCGCTGAGCCGTCGAACGCCTTTTCGCTTTCGCTTCGTGCTCACGCGTGATCGCAACTCAATTGCGCCGCGCCACGACGACGTACTCCACGGACCGCATCCAGTTGGCCACCGACACAAAGTCACGTACAAAGATATCAGTTCTACTCCACATACCTGCTCGGACTCTTTCCGTTGAACCCCAAACATCGACGGTGCTTTGACGACCGACCACAGAGTTCGTGCCCTGTCGAAAAGAATAAAGAAAAAGAAATTAATCTCATGATCCTCGCGATACGATCGAAACGCAGCTTACTGATTATTATACTGATTATCGCTGAGCCACCAACCGCATGCACCCACTCAGTCAAAGGGATGACAATGCTGAGGCGCGCGAGATGCACAGCCTTTCAGAACGTTGATTCTTCCAGCTGGAATCATATGGGGCACACGGTATATGACTCGGTAGGCGCCCAAGATGAGAGATCATAATTGCTAGATTATCTCGAAAGGGGACTTGTCAAAGGAAAGGACGTGTCCATCGTCAGACCCGCAATCAGAGGCTGTTGTTGTTTCACCCGGATGTGACTTCTTCACCTGCAAAGGTGGTATGTATAGGGTGTCTTGTTACCTTTCGTACACGCAAATCTCCCCTCAGTTCTTGCCGTCACAACACCGAGGTGAGGTATGCTTACCGTCATGTCGACTTGGTGTATACTTGTAGTGCCTGGAATAGTTGTTGCCGCCACAACACTGAGTACTATAACCTAGTAAAAGTTCTCCGAGTCCTGGATCACACAGCGTGACAGGGAGTACATGACTCGGTAGGCGCCCGAGATGCAGCGAGGATGCGAGATCAAAATTGTTAGATTATCTCGAAAGGGGACTTGTCAAACGAAAGGACATGTCCATCGTCAGACCCGCAATCCAAGCGTTGTTGTTGTTTCACCTGGCATCGTGGCTTATTCATCTGCTCTTGAAGGGGGTATAGTGTCGTGTTTTCTTTTGTACACGCAAATCTCCCCTCACTTATCGCCGTCACAACACTGAGGTGAGGTATACTTACCGCCAATTAGAGTTGGTGTATACTTGCAGTACCTGGAATAGTTGTAGTCGCCACAACGTACTAAAGCAGGCCCGCACACCCCGGCTCGAGTCGTTCCGTTCCGCACACCACGTCGCAAAAGTGAGAGATCGCTGACTTGCCAAACGCATTTTCGCTTCCATATGTACATACTCACGTGTGATCCCGACTTTCAACGAGGAGCGCGGAATTTGCGCTGCGTCCGCGTCCGCATCCCGCAGGCCACCGACATCGAGTCACGTACAAAAATATAACCAACATTCGAGTTCAGTTCTACTCCGAGTACGTGCTCAGGCTCTATGGTGCTTTGGCGACCGACTGCAGCGTTCGTGCCCTGTCTTTGTCAAAAAGGACAAAGAAAAGAAATTACTCTCATAATCCTCGCGATGCGATCGAACCGCAGCTTACTGGTAATTATACTGATTATCGCTGAGCCACCAACCACAGGTACTGCTCACTTGAAGGGATGACGATGAAGAGGCGCGCGAAATGCACAGCCTTTCGCATGTATTGATTATTCCGGCAAGGATGATAATTTGGGTGTACTTATGGGGCACACAGTGCATGACTCGGTAGGCGCTCAAGATGCAGCGACATGCGAGATCATAATGACTGCATTGTCTCGAAAGGGGACTTGTCAAACGAAAGGACATGTCCATCGTCAGACCTGCAATCCGAGCTCGTTGTTGTTGTTTCGCCTGGCAGCGTGGCTTATTCACCTGCTCTTGAAGGAGGTATGGTGTCTTGTTACGGTGTGTCCTTTCTGAATCAATAACTTGAAACGATGGTATGCAGAGTTCGCGTCCTGTCGATCTCCTCTCAGTTTTTTCCGTCACAACACTGAGGTGAGCTTTACTTACCGTCATTTCGAGTTTGTGTATACTTGCAGTACCTGGAATAGTTGTTGCCGCCACAACACTGAGTACTAGAATAGCATAACCCTTCATAGCACAAAAGCTCGCGGAGTGTAGAATTTTTCGCACCAGGCTGTCAACTGAGGATAGCAAAGCAGGCCCGCACACCCCGGCTCGAGTCATTCCGTTCCGCACACCACGTCGCAAAAGTGAGAGATCACCGACTCGCCAAACGCCTTTTCGCTTCCGTATGTACTCACGCGCGATCCCGACTTTCAACGAGGAGCGCGGAATTCGCGCTGCGGTCCACGTCCAGCAGGCCACCGATACCGAGTCACGTACAAGGATATAACCAACATTCGAGTTCAGTTCTACTCCGAGTACGTGCTCAGGCTCTATGGTGCTTTGGCGACCGACCGCAGCGTTCGTGCCCTGTCTTTGTCAAAAAGGACAAAAAAAAAGAAATTAATCTCATGATCCTCACGATGCGATCGAACCGCAGCTTACTGATTATTATACTGATTATCGCTGAGCCATTGACCGCGTGCACCCACTCAGTCAAAGGGATGACAATGCTGAGGCGCGCGAGACGCACAGCCTTTCGTACGTTGATTATTCCGGCGGGAATCATATGGGGCACACAGTACATGACTCGGTAGGCGCCCAAGATGAGAGATCGTGATTGCTAGATTCTCTCGAAAGGGGACTTGTCAAACGAAAGGACGTGTCCATAGTCAGACCCGCAATCCAAGCGTTGTTGTTTCACCCGGATGTGACTTCTTCACCTGCAAAGGTGGTATGTATAGGGTGTCTTGTTACCTTTCGTACACGCAAATCTCCCCTCAGTTCTTGCCGTCACAACACCGAGGTGAGGTATGCTTACCGTCATGTCGACTTGGTGTATACTTGTAGTACCTAGAATAGTTGTAGTCGCCACAACACTGAGTACTAGAATAGCATAGCCTTTCATAGCACAAAAGCTCGCGGAGAGTAGAATTTTTTGCACCAGGCTGTTGACTGAGGATAGCAAAGCAAGCCTGTACACCCCATCTCGAGTCGTTCCGCACACCACGACGCGAAAGTGAGAGATCGCCGAATTGCCAAACGCCTTTTCGCTTCCGTATGTACATACTCACGTGTGATCCCGACTTTCGACGAGAAGCGCGGAATTCGCGCTGCGTCTGCGTCCGCATCCAGCGGGCCACCGACATCGAGTCACGTACAAGAATATAACCAACGTTCGAGCCACCGACCGCGGGACTCACTCAGTCGAATGAATGAGGTGCGAGATGCACAGCCTTTCATAACGTTGATTATTCCGGCGGGAATCATATGGGGCACTCAATACATGACTCGGTAGGCGCCCAAGATGAGAGATCGTGATTGCTAGATTATCTCGAAAGGGGACTTGTCAAACAAAAGGGACATGTTCATCGTCAGAGCCGCAATCCAAGCGTTGTTGTTGTTTCACCTGGAAGCGTGGCTTGTTCACCTGCTCTTGAACGGGGTATAGTGTCATGTTTTCTTTTGTACACGTGAATCTCCCCTCAGTTCTTGCCGTCACAACACCGAGGTGGGGTATGCTTACCGTCATGTCGACTTGGTGTATACTTGTAGTACCTGGAATAGTTGTTGCCGCCATAACACTAAGTACTATAACCTAGTAGAAGTTCTCCAAGTCATGAATCACACAGCGTGACAGGGAGTACATGACTCGGTAGGCGCCCGAGATGCAGCAAGGATGCGAGATCAAAATTGTTAGATTATCTCGAAAGGGGACTTGTCGAACGAATGGACGTGTCCATCGTCGGTCCGCAATCCGAGCTCGTTGTCGTTGTTTCACTGGCAGCGTGACTTGTTCACCTGCTCACAAGGGTGTCTTGTTACGGTTTGTACACGCAAACGAGGACTTGTTACTCCTGGATCAAACTGTGAAACTACGAGTTCGCGTCCTGTCGATCTCCTCTCAGTTTTTTCCGTCACAACACTGAGGTGAGCTTTACTTGCCGTCATTTTGACTTGGTGTATACTCGTAGTACTTGGAATACTTGTTGCCGTCACAATAGCATACCGATGTAGTTGGTACAAAAACCCGCAAAGAGTGAATTTTTCTGCATCACGCTGTTGACTGAGCGGAGGAAGAGAACGTTGCTCAACAGGGGCTACCGTCATGCAAGTAACGCGGCTGGCTTCGTTTGCGCAGTGACTCCTAAAGCCACTCGAGCCACCTTGGCTGGGCCTAGCAAGCTCTGCCATGCTGAACAATGAACATCAGTTTCTGCTCTGTTTGGACAGGAGGCAGCATGCGTGTGTACGTCGCTAACACAGAAAGAAGCGCAGCCGAGCTTAATCCGCCCTGCCAAGCCGAACAAGAAGAATGCCTGCCCATGCAACGTGAGAGAGCGTCCGGGAATGTGCTCAGTCTGGGCGTTCTCCACAGGTGTCGCCAGCAAGTGGTATACAACAGTATGTTCCTCCACGCAGCCACCTTGACGACTCATAGGCGGCAATCATACTCCATGCAGTCACTGCTGTGTAGAACGAAACATGATATTTTGGTAGCAGCCGCCGGAGCCCTCGCTGTGGCGTTAGACGGCGCTAGACGGGGCTTCACCCCCATGGGGTCGGGTACCGGTTGAGAGTGTGCGGGGATCGGCCGACGGCACGTGATTAGCATGTGAAACTTTTGTGGGACTTCTCTTGATATTTAGAGAATGGGCCGGAGAGGGCAGCAGAGGCAAAGACATGTCTCCAGCCTTCCGCATCTCGTCCGCCCTCTGGGACAAGATCCACCACTTTGCGTCCTTCCCCCAGACTGGCGGTCAGTTCGTTTCGACTCCAGCTGGCCCGCGCTGACCGTCCACAGTGTCGCTGCAGCAGATGGTGCTGTTTGGCCAGAACCCGAGCCAGGGCACGCTGCTCAAGGCGAGCCAGTTCCTGGCCGAAGAGCTGCCGGTGCGGCTGGCGCACCGCGTGAAGGAGCTGTCCGAGCTGCCCCACGGGCTGTCCGAGATGCCGTCGATCCGCAAGGTGCAGAACTGGTACGCCCAGTCGTTCGAGGTGCGTCGTCGCCGCCGCCGTCTGCCGTGTCGCCGCGCCAACCCGCGCACAGGAGCTCATCAGCTTCCCGCCAATCGTCCTGCCGCCCGACGTGCGCCAGGCCCTCATGACGCCGCGCGCCGAGACGCCGCTCCCCGAGTCGACGCCGAACCCTGCCATGCGCCATCTCGAGCCGGACTCTGACGCCCTCGCGCACCACCTCGCGCCCCCGAACGCCTTCAACAGGCTGAGACTCCGCGTCCCCGTGGACCGCAGGTCAGTCCGCTCCTTCGCCAGCGGCTCCCGCACCGTCGCCAACCGCCCGCCCCCCGTGCACCTCCGCAGATACTACGCCGACACCGAGGCCGTCGTCAAGTGGCCCCCGCAGGTCCAGGACTACAACAAGCGCTTCACCAAGGTCCTCGAGTCCATCAAGAGCCGCCACGACCCCACCGTCACCACCGTCGCCCAGGGCATCCTCGAGTGGAAGCGCATGCAGAACGCGCGCAACATCGGCCTCGACATCCAGGCCTGGCTCGACCGCTTCTACATGTCCCGCATCGGCATCCGCTTCCTCATCGGCCAGCGTGCGTCCCCCCTCTTCCCGTGTCCCACACACTCATCCCTCTCTAGACGTCGCGCTCAACACCCAGCAGGCGCACCAAGACTACGTCGGCATCATCTGCACCAAAGCCGTACGTCCCATCCCCCCGCCTCCCCCCCTCTCCTCTCTAACGCCCCCTAGAACGTGCACGACATCGTGCACGAAGCGATCGAAAACGCGCGCTTCGTCTGCGAAGAGCACTACGCCATGTTCCGCGGGCCGCCAGTCCAACTCATCTGCCCGGCGCACCTCACCTTCCCGTACGTCCCGGGGCACCTCTCGCACATCTGCTTCGAGCTGCTCAAGAACTCGCTGCGCGCGGTGGTGGAGCGGTTCGGGCTGGGCGAGGACGTGGCGTACCCCGCGATCAAGGTCGTCGTCGTCGAGGGGCGCGAGGACATCACGATCAAGATCAGCGACGAGGGCGGGGGGATCAGCCGCAGCGCCATACCGCTGATCTGGACGTACATGTACACGACGATGGAGGGGCAGGGCATCGACCAGGATTTCCAGGCGAGCGACTTCAAGGCGCCGATGGCGGGCTTTGGGTACGGCTTGCCCCTGTCGAGACTGGTGCGTGCGTTCGCTTGGTAAGGAGTTTGTGCGGGCTGACGCGTGCTGGGCAGTACGCAAGGTATTTTGGCGGCGACCTGCGGCTTATTTCGATGGAGGGGTACGGCACTGACGTCTATATACACCTGAACCGCCTCTCGAGCAGCTGCGAGCCGCTGCTCTGAGGGGCATTTCGTTCTTGTTGCTTGCTTGGATATATCATCTCATCACTTTCTTTTTTTTTTCTTTTCCTTCTGTATAGTGTACCATCCCATCTGTATCACTACTACTACCACGCACGAATGAATAAAAAATGGATAAATTAGGCGAATAGGGCCGTGCAACGTCGTATCACTATCACCCACAGACGCGCGCACGAATGAATGAATGAAAGATGAATCAACGCAACCGAGGGGGTATCTGGATCTCTGACTCGAGGTTGATTTCGATATCCGACTTCAGGTAACGAGCTCGATTCCCTTTCCCATTCCCGGTTCCCCGCTCCCATTCCCAAACACGTCGAGTACCGAATTCACGCACTTTATGTCACGCATACCGCGTCTGTATGCTAGCGCGGCACACAGTACAACGCTCCCAGCACGGCGCGGCGCGGTCGCGGTCGCGGTCAAGCAGGGGCTTGGTAAGTACACCATAACCACAATAATGATACCCGGGCGCTTCGCGATCCGTCCTCTTCTCCATCTCATCGTCATCATTATCGTTGTCGTCGTCGTCGTTTCCGGGTCCATCATATGCATGTATACGACGGTCTCCGTGCACCGCCCGACGCAGGCACCCCCTGCCCCTGCCCCTGCGACACACGTCCTCATGATAAGTATGCAATGCGCATCTACATAATTCGAATCTAATCACATCGCGTTACGTTACGTTACGTTACGTCACCGTCAACGGCGAAGAAGCGACGCAAAGTCCGTTCCCAGCGCGTACCCCTACCCTACCCCGTGTTTTCCCCTTTCCTTGTGCCTTTTTCCTTTTTTCCCCCTTTTTTCTTTGCGCAGAGATAGATCACTGACTCGGGATATGTACTCTTCTCCCGGATGTATGGGTATGACTTGCGTGTACCCACCCACAGACGCAGTCAAAATGACAAAAACTTGGTTATACCGTCGTGGTGGGCCCGGAATTCGTCTATATCCATCTGGACCGCCTTTC
Source organism: Termitomyces sp. T69sscA (assembly GCA_017657225.1). NCBI lineage: Eukaryota > Fungi > Basidiomycota > Agaricomycetes > Agaricales > Lyophyllaceae > Termitomyces > Termitomyces sp. T69sscA. The sequence continues at coordinate 3,901 of JAGGAQ010000569.1, read as the reverse complement.
GGGTAGCTGCGAGTCGCTGCTTTGGGGGTCCCTCGTTCTTCCGAGTCGTTTCTCGAGCTTGCTTGGGTATATCATCATCACTTTCCTTCGTTTTCTTTGTGTATAGTGTGACATCACTACTACCCACTACCCACTACCCGCAGACGCACGCACGCACGTTGGACGAATAAAATCAAAAAAAAAAATCATAACGAATCAACAAGGGGAGGCCAATGCGATCACGGGGGATCCAGAGCAAAGACCCACCCAACGAACAAGTCCAAGGGGAACGATCCCAGATTCCAGATTCCAGATTCCAGATTCCTGGCTATGGTTACCGGTCACCGGTCACCGGTCAGGATGGAGCACCGTAAGCTCGAGCTCAAAGCTCAAGCCCGGATGCCAATGGGTGTGTATAGAGAATGGAGAGAGCATTTGAACTGTAAAGTGAGTACTATGATAACCGGGCTTAATCATCATATTATTTCAGAGTCATGCATACGGCCTCCGTGCACCGCCCCTGCGCCCCTTGCGACACACATACAGTGACGCACACGTCAAATTCAATATAAATCCAAATCTAATCCAATCACCATCACCATAAAGTTACATCAAAACGAAGCGAAGCAATTTCCCAGTGCCTATATATATCGATCCGAGCGCCTATCCTACTCCGTGTTTTTTTTTACCCCTTTCCTTGTTCCTCTTCCCAGATGCTGTGGTTGATCATCGATCATCGATTCGGGGTAAAGTGCTCTTCTCCCATTTGTATGGTTACGTATTATGTATGTACCACCCGACCTCACCCCACAGAGCACCAGCAAGTTTGCATGTCCGACAATTGAATATGTTGTGATACAATCTGGTATATTCTGTTACATTTGATCAAATATTCTACTATGAATTGTGATGCCTTGTGCTGATTCATTTTGACCTGTTCAAGTTTTCCATGGGCTACATTTTGCTCTGTTTCTCATGGAGATTATGCAACAATCTTTGTAGAATGATGCATACCAATACCATTTCCTGCAGGCCTGATACTTAAAAGTTTCATGTTTTATGTTATATACTGTCTTGCAGTCAACAATCATAATGGATTTCTATTTCAATTGTATTGCCCCAAATGTTGCTTAGATATTTGTTTTTTATTGATTTTAACTGGAAATTGAATTTTGGATCTCACAATTTGTCAAGTAAAAACCAAGTTTTTACACAGTCAATGAAGTCAGTTTAGGTTACAAAGACCATGTGACCAGACTAGGAGAAGCCTTGAGTGGTTCCATTTGCTCAAGGATGATCCATAACAATGGCTTTCTCCTAATCAAGTAATTCAGACTATTGTCAGAACTAGTGACTTAGACATTTATTTTCTCACACTAAGAACATAGTTCATCATTACTCCATACCTCATTGCTATATGTTAGGTTCTGTGTCATGACCCACTGCCTACATTGGTACCAAGCCCCAGTCTCAGGACTCCCACTCTCCAAACCAGCTCCATGATGCCTCAGACCTGGACCACTACATGCCTGGCCACCCTCAGCACTCATCATTGCCCACCCTGGCAATCCCCAGGCCATCACCACTCATCACTACCACATCAGCGCTGACCTACCACCACTCTTGGCATCTTCTTGGCCATCACTGCCTGCTGACACCACATCAGTGCCAACCTCCAGCGATCTCTGATGCTTTTCCCAGCCCCCACCAAGCACTCATCATGCATCACAACCAACACATCACATTCAGTCTGACCTCCATGCATCACACCCCCCTCTGAGCTTGACTCCTTGCCTTCTTGATGTTCCATGTCTCCTGTGCTCCTGTCAGAGGACTTCCATTTTTAGTTGACACTGACTTTTCCTTGGGGCACTATCCTACATTCCAGCTCACCTTCTGTGCCACTCTCCAGGACCCCCAGGGCTTGCTCCAGACCCTTAGGGCTTGGTCTAGACCTCCAGAGATCTCCAAAGATCTCTGGAGGTCATTTCCTTTTTGGAAAACCTCTGGAACTTCCTGCACTTCCTGTCCAAGCATTATCCAAGGTTAAGGTTAGCTCTGGTCACTTATACAGTTGTTCTCATGCCTCTACTGCTCGCTGATGTGCTGCACCAAGCAGTGGGGATCCTTAGACTTGTTTCCTTCAGATTTCCCTCTGCTAAATGATTAGTTACCATTGTATCGTTGATTATCATTCTATGACTTTGGATTTCCTTCTGCTAGTTGTGTGATTGAGCTGCGACTCCTAGAGGTTGCCCTTACAGCTTTCAAAGCAAGGCCCTTCTTTTGGGAGCTTCTTTTGCACTGCATAACCCACACCAACATCTGCAGCAGTCTTGCATGATCCCCAGACTTTATTGAGAGCCCCAGTGCCACAACTTGTTACTGGGGCCTGAACTTGTGCCCCAGGGCTTACCTACTACCTCTCATATATAAGTTGTAGCATAGCCTCTGGTACAGTAGTCTTGATATTGCCAAACCCTGTCTCATATTTTTGTCTTGTTTCATTTTGTATCTTATTGTCAGGGAATTTCCATTTTTGGTCTACACTGATTTCTCCTTGATCCACTCCCCTAAACTCCTGCCCACCTCTTGTGCCACTCTCTGGGATCCCTGAGGCTTGTTCTAGACCTCTGGAGCTTGTTCTAGACCTCTGGGGCTTGTTCTAGACCTCTGAAAATCTCTGGAGATCTTCAAAGGTCATTTTCTTTTTAGAATAGAAAATCTGTCACAACCCGCCACCAACTCCTGGGACTCAGGCCTGGCCCCAGTACTCCCACCCAGACAGATGCCAGTTTGAAGTTTGCTTTAGTGTTTGTCTTTGCGGGTAATGGTTATGTCTATCAGCTAAAGCCTGATCCTTCAAAACCAAAGGTTGACATTTTCTTCCTCGAGCTTCTGGCAATACTATGTGCTATCCACCATGTTGCCAAGCTCGAGCACCCTCCAAGGTGTCTACTTATTTATACTGATAGTATGAACGCTGTGGCTGTTTTCAACACTCTTGGAACGGCCGAGGATATGCACAACTCGGTAGTGAGGGCTGTGGCTGTAATAATCGTAGAAACAGGTATTGATCTTCATGTTCGTTATATAGTGGGAAAAGACAACACGCAAGCTGACCTCCTGTCACATCTTTTGTTCAATGACTTCCATTCTCGCTTTCCCGCTTACCGCGTCCATGATCTCAAGCCTCCCAGGGACTTGTTACTGGCGCAATGGAACAAGTCTTTTTAAAGGCTCTAGGCGGAACGTCCACATCGACGGTCTGCCAACCAATGTCCAACGCTGACCTTGAAGCTTGGACTTTGCATGTTCAGTCTTAAGCCATTGAAAAATCCACTATCTCGAATTACACCACAGGTGCTCGTGATTACATCAAATTCTGCATTTCACATGATATTCCAATCAATCCAACTCTCCAAACACTTTTGAAGTACATTGCATTTACTTCAAGACACATATCTTCAGGCCCGAAATATCTATCGGGTGTTGGGCATTACCTGCGCAGTTACTTTCCAGACTTCGACGCTAACAGATCTCATCCTTTAGTAAAAGCGACAATCATGGGTTCCAAGAAGATCCGTGCAAATGCAGTACATCGCAAACTCCCTCTTCACCTTTTTCACCTAGCGGATTTTATCACAAGTGTCACGACCCGCTACCGACCCCCGGGACTCAGCCCCGGCCCCAGGACTCCAGCACTCCCAAAACCACCCCCACAGCCGCCCCGGGCCCGGACCGCTACCTGGCCAACTCCCCCAGCCATCACCGGCCATCACCGCCCGTCGACGCCACAGCCACCGCCACTCGCGGCACCCCCCGGCCATCACCGCCATGACCGCCACATCAGCGCTGGGTCTCGGCTATCACGTCACATCAGCGCCGGCACCACCCGTCACCCCCGACCCGCACCGAGACC
>JAGGAQ010000568.1:0-12598 GCA_017657225.1 Termitomyces sp. T69sscA | reverse complement strand
TGTTACCAGACAATACAATTAAGACAACTGCCAATATTGTCTATCAAGAGATTTTAAATGGTTTACAATTGTAGTTTGTAAAAGTTTGATTATATTGCATACTTGATAGAAATATATAAATACACATTGTTACTTGATGGGATTTATGTAGAGCCATAACTGAACGAAGTGAGGTTATGGCAGTGCCTTTAGTCACTCAATGAGATTTGGAGCCATAACCGAACAAAGTGAGGTTATGGCAGAGCCTTGAATCACTCAGTGGGATTTGGAGCCATAACTGAATGAAGTGAGGTTATGGTAGAGCCTTAGTTACTCAGTGGGATTTGAAGCTATACCTCACTTTGTGAGGTATAGCGGAGGCTGAGTGGTGGGGGGTTTGGGGGCTTCGCCCCCAATGAGATACAAGGCCTGTGCCAAAGGCACAGGTCATAGCTCGTTTATATAGCTAACAATCAAATTGTAAATGATTTGTTAGCAGGCAGAAATTTGAGTGTGTTTGACTTTGTGTGGGGTGTGGCAATTATGAAGGGCATGCAAATATGTGCGGGTGTGTGGAAATTTCACTGAGCTGAGGCTTTGCCAGACATCTGATTCTAAATCTCTAAGTTCATATGGGAGAGCCTTACACTCAATAACAGGTGAGGGAGGTTCCATGCCCATAGACAGCTTCAGTTAAGTGACAGAAACTCAAGTGGGTGGGCCAAAGCTGACCAGTGGCTTATGTGTTATGAATGTATTACAAAGTAAACATGGCAGGCAGGTGGGAGAGAAAGTAGAACAAATCTTCAAGTTGTGCATGAATGAGAGAACTACAAGTTTAGTCTGCACACTCTGCCACAACATCAAACAAACTCCAGGGTGGCAGTACAAAATGAACACATGCCTTATCTCATGCTATGGCTAAGTTGTTACAAGACATAGCCTCAGCTTACAGCAATCTTGAGGGATCGACTTTCTGGACTCCATTTAGTATCAGTTGGCTTCCATGTGGAGAAGAGACAATGAAAATGTTGAGAGAGAATAACAGCAAATTGTGCAGCATCTAGATTTACACTTGATACTTATGACTTATGATATGGATCTCATAACAGAACTTAACATTGTATTGGTTATTGGAATAAAGCAAGCTCTCCATTCTGTAGCTGTATTCACATACAAACATAGTTACTTAAGACATCCCATAATAATTAGGAGTGATGTAATTAGTCACCTCCGCTTTTTAGTAGCATTCATTCATTCGCGGAAGGTCGGAGCACGCGACGACCTGACTGACGTTCTCGCCCACCTCACTGTATGCTAGTCTAAGACAACCTCACGCTGTACATGATAATTGATAGATATACCTATAAGTGTGTCACATCAGCGCGACTAAGTCAAAGAAAGTCAACGACATCTATGTATAACAAATGTTGCCACGTTCTTCGTTAAACCCGAGTGCTGGGGACCGATCCCCGACGTGACCAATCCGATGATTCTCATTTGTATGATTGACATACCCTTCGATTGCAAGCGTCGATATAACAATGTCATTGTACCAATGGATGTGTAACATAAAAAGGTATGTAAGGATGTAACGAGACTGAAGCATAAATTAGTCAATGCAATTGCAATATACGTGCCAATGTCTGCGGTGTCGAAATAGACACATACGTGTAATGGTATGCTGATGGGTATCATAATGAGAAATGTACGTGCAGTAAGTATAACAGGAACAACAGCAACGTTGTGAATGGTGCTGTGAACGTGGAACAAGGCGTGAGATAGTACACCATAAGCGTGAAGACCAGCAGTCAGGTTGGAGTGAGACCTCACGAGGGGAGATCTCCGCTGACGAGGATAGCAAACCAACCGAATACGGCCATCAAGAACCGTACCGTCCATGCTGGGTCAGCGCCAGCACTAAGCCCAGGACGGAGCTGCATTGTAAGTGCGATGTCTATCACAGATCGCAGCGTGCGAATGCGGTTGGAAGCCGGAATTGCGGCATGAGTTTGAGGGATATCTGTTGTCGGGAAGGCCGAAGGCGAAAGTGCAACGTCTGCAGACGGAACTTCTGGAACCTTAGGTGGTGTAGGGAAGGAACCTGGAATCAACGTAGGCCCTGGCAGAAGAGGCTCTGCCATTGTGGACTCCTTCTCAATTTCTCGAGGCAACTCGTTCGCTGGTGGCTCAATGACCTTATCGACCACTGCGTCTTCCTTCGCCACATTGTCAATTGCGGCTACGCTATCAGCCTCGTCTGCTTTTACCTCAACGGCAGGCTTTGCGACAAAGCCGACCTGTGGTACAGGAGGAATCGCTGTGGCAGCAGGTAGCCCCAAAGCGGATGCATCAACAGTTCTCAGTGACCATGATGGCCGCGCTGTCGAGTTTGACCATGGTGGAGGTGAAGCCGGAGGTGTAGGTGTCTGGGCCTGATGGATCAAAGGGGGGTGGGGCTTGACTGGCACAGGCGAGAAAGGCATAGGGGTTACAGATGAAGGCGGGAAGTCTGGAAGAGGCATAATGTCTGGGTCCGGACACTCTTCCACAACGGGTGAAGAAGCAACAGGGATCAGAGAGGGAAGTTCGGATAAGGGTATGCTGGGTGTTGCATGCATTGAAGGGAGCGGTGTTGCCGCAAGGATCATTGGAGTTGAAAGGCTACTGTAGGGCATGATGGGTTCGTGAACGTCGTTATCGTCATTACTGTAAATTGCTGTTTCTAAGACGTTTGAGTCTTGATGGAGTGATTGTTCAGAAACGGTATCTTCAGCCATTTCCTCGAAGACATGGACCTTGATGGGTTCGCTGGGACCAGCCAGGAGCTCGTCAAGGACGTTGATATGCTCCTCCTGCGGTGCATCTACCTCTGCGTCCTCCACTCCCTTCATATCCAACAATACGTCCTTTTCGTGAGTCCAGTTCTCATCCCATACTGCAGTCGGTTCCTCAGTGAACCACGTGTCTGCAGGGTCCATCTCCTTACTTATGTCAACTCCCAGTTCTACAGCAGGCCTCAGAGGGTGTTCGCCAGCCTCGCCATTCGGGACAGACTCCTCATGGTCATGGTCAAAAGACATAAAGTCACTCCCTGCTTTCTGTTCCCCCAATGACAAGTCCTCATCTTTAGTTCCAACAAGAGGTACAGCGGCAGATGATGACCCTTCATATACGGATTGGGAAACAGGAATGCCTGGAGGGCTCCAGCCACCGTTCCATTGCCAACTCGAAGCAAGCGATTCGGGCTCGTTTAGTGAGGGCTTCTCAACTTTCGCGGGTTCCCGTGAAGGGAGAAGGGAGGGTGATACTGGAACAGGAACGACAGATGCAGGCGCGAGTTCTGAAGATTGAAGAGGCGGGATTAGCTCCGCGGGTGGTTGATGTGATTCCTCGACATAAGGTACAGCTTCAGAATTCCACGCATCATCAAAACCAGTAGCAAGGTTTATCGCATGTGAATCATCAAATGGGTCTGAAACAGACTCATCCGTGTCGATCACTGTTTCCGTATGCATATCGTGTGTTGGTGCCACTTCATCGGTTGCGGTGCTCGTGGTATCAACAAAGGTGACCATCTGCGTCGACCTTGTCGGTGACATGATTTGGTTCTCGTAGTTTGCCGTAACAACATCGTTGCTGAGGTCAAGAAGATCCGGGGTTGATTGGACGGTTGTCGGTTTCAGGGATACAAGCTCAATGCCGGGCGGAAAAGAAGGCGTGAGGGGAAGGGAGGGTGATGAAGCCGTAGGTCGATCGGAAATGAAAGTTTGTGACGAGAATGAATCTACCAGACCGGCAAAAGGGTTAGCAGTGCTCAGCTTCGGGGCTAAAGGTTGTGTCGGAGATGGTGGAGAAGATAGCCGGTCATATTGGATGAGTGGCATTGGATCCGCAGGCGGCTTGGCACGGAATTCTGACTGGGAGCGTTTGAGGGCTGTAAAAAGTGGGTCTCGGACCTGAGAGTCGGCAATATCGTGACTCTCGTCTTCAACATCAAACGCCCAAGCTTGAGTACCAGAAACCGTTTTCATCTTCCCAGCACTCGGGGTCGGCATGGGAAGGCCTGGAATGAGTGGTGAAGCTGGATGCAATTTATGAGTGCCAAGATCAGAGGAAGCAGACATAGGAGAGGAGCCTGAGGTTGAAATGTCGACAAGAAGATTCTTGGGAGACGACGGCGCTGATGTGGGCATGGACAATGAAGCAGTGCGATGCGTGGTGCTAAGTGATCTGCTTCGTCTATGAGACGACTTGACCTTCGACTTGAAGAATGCCGGAATTGAAAAGGGCACCCGCCAGTCTGGGTGTTTGCGAGAGGTTAACTGTGGAGGAGAGCCCGCATATAACTGGGGCAGTGCATCGAGGCTAGAAGACCGTGATAACAAAGTCGAATTTCCACTTTTACCAGCATTGCCTTCGAGTTTGAAGGCAGCTGAAAATGGACTCCGACTTGATGCAGGAACAGACTTGAACGATGTCGGGAGAAGTTCAACGCTAGAATGACCAAGGCGGCCTCTGGCACCTTTCCCCTTGCCCCGAAGCCATGAAAGGTTCGGTAAATGTAAACCACGCCTGACAAAACGGACAATGAAGAAAAGGAGGATAAGTGCAATCACGCTGAGGCTCAGAAGAGGTAGCAGCGCGAGACTAGACGACGGTGCTGTGTCTCCTTGTGGGGAAGCAGATAAAACTGCGCGTCTAAAAAAGTCAGTACTAGCAGTGAACAGGTCAATGGTTCACTCTGGCTCACCGGATGTACATAGTCAGGAAAGGATGGGTCGTAAAAGTCGTGAAACCTGCTCGTAGTTGACCTTAAGAAAAGCACAACACGCCCGCCACCACCTGGTCTACACGAGGTGAACCCCCTGTTTCCTTGATAGCACATATTCGTGGCACAATTCAGCTCTTCATTGATGGCATCTTATCTCGCGTAGATTATATCATGGACTGCAGGACCGGCCCTTGGTTCTTGTCCTGTTATCTCAGACGCTTACAGCGAGTCATAGAAGTATATTTTCTGAGAGACAGAGATGAATCGCCGCATAGGGCTAGTAGGAAACTCGTTTATACTGTACCTGCGATCTATCAAGTAAATGTCAATTAAGATTGAACTTTATGAGGGAAACTTCAGTGTATAATGTCAGAAGCTTACGCCATTCAATCATATAACACTCAGGGTCATCGTGAAGCCAAAGCCTTACTCAACACTTTATGTGACCTGTTGGCATTGGGAGATTGATACCTGGAGCTTTATAAATTCAATTCTGAGAGCCTCAGAGGAGGGTATAACATCGTTGTACAATTGGATCAGTGGGCTCCGAAAGTCGACTGTGGAGATTAAAAAAGGTTCTATGAGTAGGATGTCATCCAGATATATCCTGTTACATATCAAAGAAGGATACGAAGCTGTACATCCTTCTTCAAGAAATACCAAAAATAGTAGGCATAAATGGGAATTTGGACTTAGCTGTCGTTGTGGATTAAGAAAGCTTGTTGACTACGAGAATTCATCGGTAGAAACGCGGGTAAGAGCAATGAGGATGGCAACACGAACGACGTGGGTCAGATAGTCTAGGGATACCTCTTCGATCATTGTTTGACCAGCATGGGTGTGTCAATGGATACGCCTGAACGGGTAGCATCTCTTAGGTTGAGATCATGAGAGACCCGATGGAGAAATCTCTCAGTATCTTCTGCAGGAGGGTCGACGATAGTTATGGACGTTGTTCGGCTGAGACCGCCTCCCGGTGGAAGCAGCTGCTCCCTATCCGCAACGGGGTGAGGCTTCGAACGACCGGTCGTGATAGATCTACGCAGCTCATAAACAATCTCATGCAATTTTGGTACAGTGGATCGACGAACTGCCTCGACGAATCTGGAGCGAGTAGCAGAAGGTCTTCCTTCGAGCGATGATGATAACGAGTTGAGCGAAAGGACAGATTTGTCGACCGGCGCTTTGGTGGAAGTAATAGACGTGGCAGGAAGGATGTCTTGGAAGGTTGAAATGCCGCTGCCTGGGCTGACAGACGAGCCAGTCCGCGCTTCTTCTGGGATAAGATATCAAAGTCAGATCAAGTTTTAGCAATAGAGAATCTTCAGGGCATACCAGAGTCAAAAGCGCCTGCTCGAAGTGATTCGATAGCAATACTTTCCACAGGAGTAAGGACCCCATAATTAGCGCCAGGATCCCCTTTGTACAATTTGCCGTCATGATCTTGAAAGGTATATACTTGCGTATCTGCATCATACCCGATACGTTTCATACCTTCTGGAAGGCGGTAAGAGTCCTAAGAGTTCATTTGAGGTTGGATAGTATAAGCCAATGACGTTAGCTGAGAGTAGCCGAGTTCAATTTACGTGCCTCTTCAAAGTGCGTCCAGGTCTTCATTGAGCAGCAAAGATCAGAAATGATGATAGTCCGATTCAGGAGTCTAGATATGTCTCAACGCTCCAGGCGTTGAGGAAGGTTCCGTGAGTCGTGTAATGAATTGGTTACAAGAAGGATAGCCATGCTCGCTGACCTCGCGACGTGGCGATCGGACATCCGCGAAGGACAACTCCGGCAATCAGAATAGACTTGCCGGCAAAATATGCTTTGTATAGCCTCACTTCAGGGGCATAACGCAGTACGTATGCCTGTACAACATGCTGCATTCCTGCTGCAATCGAGCAAACTCAACTTGACAGATTCATGACGATCCCAATCAATCTCAATCGCAGAGGATTGTGATGCATCGCCAGATCCAAGTATCATCACAAGACGACCTCGTAGGAAAAAAATTCATGTGGCGTGCAGCGTGCTTGGGAGCGATAAGATCAGAAGGAGATGAGAACTGGTTAATTCTAACTCTGATCACCTCACATTTTTACCCGTACAATCCGGAAGCACTAAGACTTCAGTCCCCGTTTCATGCCAGCTTGGCTACTTTCAAATTAAATGCACTCGTGCATAGAAACGCCCGTGTGTATCTGCAACATGAAGCACCTCGAGGCACATCAACTACTGGATTTGGGTGATATCAAGAAACTTTGGTCATCTTAACCTTCTTCCAGTCACTTACGGCACGTTTACCCACAGTCGTAACCTTTAAAGACGTCGATTTATCCACGTTCAAGTGAGCCAACTACACCTTGATCAGCGCTATGCCCTCTGTCGAGGGACCCGTAAGGACGCGCTCATGGCCGCGCCCACGATCGCCCATACCACGCATTAAGCGAATGTTCTCCGTCAAGACCTTTACAGCGCGTATTCCGCCTGAAACCCATCGTTGTACAATTCCCACAGACGTCATCAGGAATGTGGGGTATCATACTCCGTCTCTAAGGGACGTACTGAGTATCAGTCTCACCGTAAGTGAACCAATACATGGATAGATTCGTTCTCATAGACGGCTATATAGTGCCAAAGCGCCCGGGCGGTGCTAATCCCGAGGTTATACGCCGCAGTGGAGCTGACAACTAACCGACATTGCAAAGTCACGCTGGAAGCCTTTTCGCACTCCCCGAAGCTCACACATCATATTCAAGTACTCATTGTACGACCGAACAACGTGGAACGAACACCGCAAGGCGACTATCTGGACGAGGACTTTGTAGCAGGCCTCATTGCGAATATGGCGCGTCGCATGCCATTGTTACGATCGTTCTACTGGGATGGATTGGAAATGCCAGATGACAAGTTGTGGCTTGCTCTCAGACAATTGTACGCACTATGACTCCTTTCGCTTTCACATACAACCTGACAACAAACCAGTTGTCCACTGCTCAAATCTGTTGGCACGGGTATCGGATATCTTCCAATCCGAAACAACGACGCCGTACGTTCCCGTGCGTTAGCTTTCCCGGGTCCTTCCTAATGAAACACCTAGCTTTTTGACTTTCGAGACCTCAAGAGCTTCACCCTTTCGGTCAAGTCAGATTCACTTGAATGGTTACTAGGTTTGTATTACCCAAAAGACCTTCACGCAGCAGTTGCAATTAATAACAATCCTATGACCTTAGACGAACGTCCTATTCCCGAAAAACTACCTCGTCGATGCTGGCAGATGCTTCTCGAACATTGTCCAAATCTTCAAGAACTGATGATCGGAGGTTCTGCGCCTTCTCCTCGTATCTTTGACACCCGCCACGTAACCGCTGGCCGGTGGCCTCGGCTGCGAAGGCTTACCTTGGGAGACATGCGGCTCCAGCCTTCTGATCATCAAAGAGCTCGGTCGAGTTCAACGCTGGATCAATTCCTTATCGCGCATCCTCTTCTGCAAGAGGTCTCGTTCCTGCAGCCAGGTGGTGCCGGGTTCCCATTCAATCTCTCATTACCTTTCGGTTCACTTCCCAACATGTCCTCCTTCTCTGGACCGTCTAGGTACCTGCGGTGCCTACCTCACCCAGAAAATCTTCAGCATTTAAGTATCACGACCCTCCACCACTGTCCGTCTGCATTTCCTCGGACTTACGCGCTACTGAGAGCTGTGCCATCCTTGTTATCACTAAGGCTTTGGATTGATCTCACATTCGCAAATCGAAATGTCATTCAAGATGATAGGAATATCTTCCGAAACCTCCTTGAGTGCTGCCCTTCTCTCCTTCACTTCGAAGTCTTCTGTTTTACCCGACCATCATTTCATCTTGTCAGTCTTCTGCTGTCTTCCTTGACAACTCACTGAACTGTCTCTACTCGCAGAAAGACTTTTCGGCCGCGCTTGGCCGGTCTCCGCGATTACGTTCATTTTCTCTCACAAAAGTTTTCAAGTCAAGCGACGAAGATATGAACCACACCGCTGTGCGCATCGCGCGAGACAACCCGCATATTCAAAACTTCACCCTTCGCTACACCGAAGAATCATGGCTAACTCACAGTTCTGGTCGTGTCAAACAATCGGGGAGATACGAGATACTCGCTGGTATCGACGGCCTGCCAACCAGCCTCCTGGCGCACGAATGGCGCGTCAAGGTGTTCGGACAGCCATACTCTAGGCAATATGTACAGAACCTGGAGTCGTCCAAGGCTCGGCGCTATAGTGGATCATCCCGCTTGTCATGGTCTTCTTCAGAACGTGCACGATCGCCGCGTCCATTAAGTGTTCTATCATTCAATTCTTTCCAATTGTCTATGAAATAAAGCACACATTGCCATGCATACATATGTAAATTTGTACGTTTACGTCTGGTACGACTCCTCACTTATGTAATTGTATCTAGTCGTGATTCTTTTATGAAAGTTCAGTGGTAATCATGATCGTGATGAGGGGAGTTTTATGCATAGAGTGTCAATGTGACAGATAAACCATGGCTAGAACAAGGAGCAGCAAGCTTTAGGCGTTCGAGGCCAACACACTTCCCAGCGATCAGAAACAGGGTTGTTCTTTCGAGAAAACTGCAAGCCGTAATCCAAAACTAAGAGTACCTTATCAACTTTGGTGATCCTTTTGAGTTTAGACTGAGCAGTTTGTTATTCTGAGTGGTGATCATAAAAGTCTTAGGCTCATTCCATACCAAAAGAGTGACATCCAGGTGATAGTGTCAGTTGAAATAATGATTGGAACTAGCTGACACTCATAGTAGTCAAGCTATTGGGTGAACTGTTGAAATCACCGACAAGCCTCATGTGTCAGGGTGGCCAACATGATGGCCAACGTACGATTTCTTTCTTTCACTCTTTGCTTCGACAGTTTAGAATATCACATCATTTTTGCATAGACCTATATATACATTACATACACAGAACCACACCCTCAGTCATGTATAAATGACTGAGGGTGAGTGACTCAATCATTACCAATACTGCCTACACTTACATTGTACCACAGACTAGATCACTTACTATCCTGTGTATGTTCTAACATGAACAACCTCACAAAGAGGTTGGCCCAATGTGTAGCTATGCTCTGGGCCTTTGGCCTAGGTCTTAGCTTATGGGGACTTTGTGAGTTTAGCCTTGGGGCCTTGTTAGGCCAACTCAATGCATAAGCCAACTCAATGTTTAATTCCAGCCCTAACTGAACAAAGTACAGTTAGGTCCTTGTTGAGCCAACTCAATCTTTGAATCAAGCTCTAACCTCACTTTGTTCAGTCATTCAATACAACTGCAAATTTTATGAGAAAGAGAGCAAAACTGCTCTGCTTGCTGAAAAGAGGTTGAAAAGCAAAAAAGAAAGCCTGTAAGCCAAAGGCTGATAAATAATGCTGCTACTGCAAGGGACTTGGTCACTGGATCAATCAATTCCCAAAGCATATAGAGTATAAAAAGAAGAAAGCAAGTCCAGGCTCCAAAGCCACCAATTCTGCTGTTGCTGACCTTCAAAAACTTGGTTGTGACCAAAAAATTTGATTGTACTGGTGATGTGCTCCTTGACTCTGGTGAAACATCACACATGTTTTTTGACTTGTCTTTCTTTAACATATACACACCAGTTACCGTCAGTTTAGATGACAATTGGATTTGAGTGGCAGACACCTGCAACATACCAATTTTGAGCATGAGACCATAAAATTCCAAACACAGTTGCCAAATAGTTTCAAGACAGTCACTTTAACTGATGGCTAAAATAATTGCTAACCTTGTTAGTTATGGAATGTTACAGCATCAGGAAACAACTTACAGGAGCTATGTCAAAAGACTCAAAATTGGACTGGTCATGCCAAAGAATGGGACAGTGTCATTTTGTGCATTGCTGTTGGGTAGCACTGGTACCTTGTATCATATTTTCTGTGTTATAAATCAAACTGAGTCTGCTTATATTGCAAGTGGGAATCTCCATCTATGAATTGCCACCTTGGACACTTGAACCATAATACAATCAGAGATATGCAATGAAAGAACATGGTAACTGGCTTTACCATCACATCCTTCACCCTCTATGACCATGTTTGCAAGGGTTGCATCCTTGGCAAATCACCTTGTACACCTTTCCCCCATGCAAGCACTATGACTCACAAGAAAATGAGCCTTGTTGTAGTCAATCTTACTGGTCCAATGTCTGTCAAAACATGGACAGAGATGCAATATATTCTGGTCTTTGTTAAAGTCAGCTCTTAGTTCACAATTATTTAACTGCTGAGACAAAAGAGTAATGCAGGTGCTGCACTGTGGAATATCCTTGCAATGCTCAAGAGACAATTAGGTTTAAGGCTGAAATAAAAACATTCAGATGTTGGTACTGAATTCTTGAAGGAGCTGCTTACCAATTTTTACCATTGCAATGGAGTCCTTATGAAATAACAGTCTCTTATATACCAGAGCAGGATGAGATAGCTGAGAGAGCTATTGCCATACTTTTTGAGATGGTATGCTGCATGCTGCACTCTGCTAGAATGGACCTGTGCTATTGGGGCAAGGCATTCATATATGTAGTCCACATTTAAAGCTGCTTGCCTATGCTTACTTTGAACAGTATTGTACTCTAAGAAGCTTAGACAAGCAATTTTGCAGAAGTTAAAGGATGAACTGTCTGCCAAATTTGAAATTTCAGATCTGAGTGAGCTGAAATATCTTAGGCATCCAGGTAAAACACAGCAGGCATGTATATACTATTTTTCTAAATCAATCTGCTGTCAGGTTCCACTGACCACAGGGGCTCAGTCCACTGGGCAAATCCTTACATGGCGCACATAATGTACACAATGCAGCAGTACTGCTGAGAGCATGGGGCAGGGCCAGGGATGCAAGTGGCAGTTGAGCGAGTAATCACTGGTCATGCCAAGGCAAGAGTGTGAGTGCCAGGGGTGAGGAGGGGGGTTGGAAGATGAGCGCTGAGGTGAGCGCAAGTTCCAAGAGTGCAAGGGTAGAGAGGAAGACAAGCACTGGTGTGCGAGCGAGTTTCAGGGCTGGTGAACAGACAGCCAGGGCAAGCAAGGAGACTTAGCAAGTCTCAGAATAAAAGATAAGGGTGTGGAGATCAAAGTGAGTCAAAAAGGAAAAGGGTCAAGAGTAGAGATGAGAGGAGAAATGGAACAAGTTGAGACTAAGGCAAGAGAAGAGAAAGAGAGAAGAGAGAAGGAAGCAAGAGATTTAGGGAGTTGAGACAGAGAGAAAGAGGGAAGCAGAGTTAGGATTGAGAAGCACAAGGCGAGTATGAAACAAAAACAAAATAAGTCAAAAATGGAGACAAGGACATATGAGACTAGAAAATAAAATGAAACACAAAACTAAAGACAGGAGGTACAGCAATATCAAGACTAGAGTACAGGATACTACTCTATGACGTATATACTGGATGGTATGTAGGCCCAGGGCTCAGGTCTGGGCTCCAGTGACAAGTTGCGGCGCTGGGGCTCAAGATAAAGCCTGGAGATCATGCATGGCAGTGGTGGTGGTTGATGCATGTCATGTGGTGCAAAGGAAGCTCCCTCAAAGGAAGGTCTTGCTTTGGGAGCATGGAGGCATGGAATGACGGTGAGGTGAGCAGGTGAGCAGGAGTGGGGCAAGATGTGCAGAGGTTGGACCGTGTCAGGTTCCGCTGACCTCGGGGGCTCAGTCTACTGGGCGAATCCACCTTATGTCAATTCACCGTGCACGAACACAGAGCACCGGGAGTAGCGCGAGGCGTAGGAGACCGAAGCGGGGCGGGGGAAGGTGCGTAGAGGAGCGCCGGGAGTGCCGGTGGGTGAGACGAGTGCC
>JAGGAQ010000567.1:0-12603 GCA_017657225.1 Termitomyces sp. T69sscA | reverse complement strand
GGGCAGAGGGGGGGGGTGGGGATGGTGGGTGTGGGTGTGTGACGGGGGGGTGGGGGGTGGGGGGGGGGGGGGGGGGATGGGAAGGGGGGGGCTAGTTGGCCCAAGAGGGGCACGTGTGCGCGGTATATTGAAGAAGGAAGATAGAGAATTATGCTAACTATGACTCAGAACTGCCAGGACCCTGGAAGGGTGATGGTAGTTAGAGATCAAGGAGCTTCCGCATCCAAATATCCTGGGGACAACTGTGGCTGTCAATGAGTGTAGCACTGCTGAAGCAGCACCCTCAGGATGCAACTGTAAGGGCGACCTCTGGAGGCTGTGGCTCAGTCACACAGATGGCAGAGGGAATTCCAAAGTATATTAAAGGTATGTCACAAATAGCTAGTAAGGTATTAACCTGGCAGAGGGAAATCCAAAGAGAACAAGTCTAAGGAGTCACTCTGCCAGACAACAGAAAATAGTTGACAGTAGGTCACATGACTGATCACATGTCATATATATCATAGTAATCAAAATTTGCTATATCCACATATTCTGTTATCAGCTGCCCCAACATTTTAATCTTCACTTCCATGCTAAACTGCACCATGGCATGACTCTCCACAGTTTCCAACTAGAGCATCAATGGCTCCATCAACATGGATAGCATTAACATGAGCAAACTGGGGTGTAATGCCTATAGTGGTACTTTCAGAGTCCCACAATGTCCATGCTGGGTGTCCATTGACTTCCACATATGTGACTAAACACTCCTTTTGAGGAATATAGTGTGGTCTTTGCAGCTTATCTGATGCTTTCTGCAAAGTTACATGCCATGTGCAAATGTGTCTATCCCCCTGATGCTCAGACAAAGCAAACGTATGCTCCTCCTTGTCATCACAAGCATAGTAATCATCGTCATAGTTGACAGCAACATATTCATTGCCATCAATCTATACGCTCTCAGCATCATCCACCACAGACTGCTCCCTTGTCCTTGATGAGTTCTTCCAGATCCTTGGCACTGTCACTCTCACCATTGCTTCCTACTGCTGCTGTGTGGGCAGCCTGTAAGTGTGCCTTCAGTGCCTTACAATTCCTGGCATAGTGGCCCATATGGCCACAGTTGTAACATTGTGGTGACTCACCACTTGGCTGATTGCCTGCATCACCATCACCAAAGGCAACCTTGTAGGGGCCCACTCTTGATGGAACATCCTGCATTGCTCTTGGACCAGATTGACCCACTCCAGGCCTGTTTCAGGCCTCCCTCAGTACTGGTACATTACCAGTCAGTCCTGGGCTAGTCCTACAACCTATTGGCAGAGCACAATGCACCATGAACCATGGGTTATGGTTCTGTTCCCTCTTGGAACACTTTTCTAAGAAGGTTCCAATCTTTACAGGCTGGCGCTGTCCCATTGCACAGCAAGAGCTGTGCTGAACATAGAGTGTCACAGTCTGTGCAGATTGCTCATAGCATATAGCATACACTAGGAACTCAGTCACATTGTTGACTTCTGGTGACAAGTTATCATTGTGTATGACTGCACAATCATCTCAGTGGGTATTCCATCCAGGAATGTCTACTTGATTGTGAATTTGTCTGGATAAACAGCCATATTTTGAGCATGACTCACTAGGTTGTCATAAAAGGTCTGAACACCTGTTCTGGCATTGTACACTGCAGTTCAGAAGGCTTTTCAAGCCTCCTGCATGATTGCCGTGTTTACAAAGTAGTTATGTAACCCAATGAGGACCTCCTTAAAGGTCCAGTCATGCTTGTCCTGATTGATATGCAAGACATGTCTGTAGAACCAGTTCCACACCTCTTTATCAACAGACTCATTGAGCACAAATATGCACTTCTAGTCCATGTCATCTCCACCATAGCAGCATGCTGCTAAATAATAACAGATGTATATAGCCCAGTCTTTCAGCTGGGAAAACTTGTGTCCTCCAGCATATGCTCGAATATGCTTTTCCTCAGATTTATGGGGTCATACCCCATCCATGAACTTGGACCTGACTCCCAAGTCATCACCTAGACAACTGAGACAGCCATGCATATGATCTATGTGGATCTTGACTGCTTCATTCATCACTGACGTGGTCACACACAAATCATGAGGTGAGGACTATGCCCTTGGTGCTCGTTGCACTTGGTCTTCCACTCAGCGCTCTTGGAGCTGCACTGGGGGTGCCTTAGGAACTGGTGTTTCTGGTCAATAACCAGAAGGTCCTTGATTGCTTTGGCAATCCTGCCTGTTGCAGTCATAATTTCAATGCCCATATTCTTGGTCACTGTGGCAATCACCATCACCACTACCATTGTTTGGATTCTTGTCTGGTTCTCCAGTTCTCATGGCAAATTGTTGCCTCATATCATTAACTGGCATGACAATTTCACACCCTTCATAGACTACACCTTGGTTGTCTATTACCAACTCACCTTGTTCCTGCAGATCTTGATTGTGGATGCATTGATAATTAACACACTCGTTTTAGTTGTCCACAAGATGGACTCATCCTGCGGCACATTATAGTATAATTGGTTCATCTGGCACACTCTCTTTGCATGCCTCTTCCTTGATAGTGACATGTCGGTGAGGCATCCTCATCTCTAGCAGTTCCTCTGCTTCATCCTCACCACAGAATTAGACATAGCCATCTCTATCTTTGACAATGCTTGATAAGGCATTCTGCTAATATTAACTTGCTGTCATGCAGCATTCTGAGGTCTCTCATAGTCTTGCTGAAACTCATTTGCCTGTCTCAGTGCATTCAGAATATCCATTGCTTTCACAATTTCTGGTGCCTGTAGACACAATATTGCATTGTAGTCCACAGACTCAGCCAGTGTGGCTGTTGATGTTGCAGTCCCTCAAGCTGCCTTGCACTTGATATACTCATTGAGCTCAAGCTCAAAGATATGAGTAAAAAGTTTGATATATTCTGTCGAATCACGCCTAGGTATATGCTGGCCTCTATCAGCCAAAGTAATTGCAGATGCTTTACCATGTAAAGCTGTAGATGCTTTTGCGGCAATTCTTTGGTGACTATTGAAAAACAGTCTAGTACCAGCTGCAACTGGACTGACAAGGTCAATAGTGACCTTCTATCCTCTTTGTCAGAGGAGTCCAGTTCAGGCTTTAAGCCCAGAACTTCCTGAGGCTTCTTGTGCCTCACCTGTAGCTCCTGGCCGCTCCCTCCCAGCTTCTCCATTGTTGGAGGTGCTAAAAGCACCTCTTCTCCAGCTTGTTCTATCTGTCTAGACACTGTTGTTGAACCCAATCCCTAGTGGTGTGCTGTATGCTCTAACATCATGTCCTGTCCTTGCTTAGCCCCTTGTTTGGGCTGCCCACTCTGGAATGAAGTACTATTAATACGGGGGCTTTGCAAAAAGGCTGAAAACTGTAAGCCATGATAAAACGTCGAAAACGGTAGATGTACCTCGTAAGACAAACCATTGAACCCGCACCAATGGTGGGAGACACCACATCAACAAGAAAGAAGTCGAAAATAAGGCTGATGCCAAAAAGCGGATGCCAAGTGATGAGATCGTGAACCCATCACGACATCATGATCTCAACATTCTGGACAGGTGGCTGTGCTCGGTGATGACTGGCATCACGGATCAGTGATCTGAGATGACATCACAATCTCGGGATTAACCTGACAGGTGGCTGTGCCTGGCAATGGCTGCCATCACGGATCACTGATCCGGTGATGGGACATCAAACTGACCAACAAACCTCTGTTAAATCGTATCTACCGACTACCATCATGACCCATGCGTACCCATGGACAAACCACCCCAATGCCACGTGCACGAGCCCATAGGAGGGAGGAACGGAGGACAAGGAAAGAGGCCGACCAGCTAGGATAAAGCCGGAGGAATGGTCTTAGCCGGAAACAGGCTAAACCATTCCCCCGAGAGGGTCTGGACATGCCAAGGCAGCGGCGGCGCCCCGGGTATACAAGAAAAAGCGGCGGAATCATGCGAACAATGCCTGGTCCATGCACATCACCGAGGGGTATAAAAAGGCAGGATTATTGGGGAGACTGGCAAGCAACTAGCTGCCATGGCACGGGATCCCCAGCGAGCAGATTCTTAGGCTCAGGAGCAGTAGTTAGTCTTCTCGGGGGATAACTAGTTTTCATTTGGGAATTTGATTAGGTTCAACTGCATTCCACTTTAGTGTGAATTAAGGACCTTTCTAAAAACCGAATACACTATATTGTCTTCACTACTTAAAAGTGCACGCACGTGTAACGTAGCCCGACGCAACTAAGTGAATAAGATTATCTTAATCGGATTAGATTATCTATTGATAAGATAAGATAATATAATCTCGAAATAAGAAATAATCACATTTTGCATCACTATGTACTAGCACACTACCTGTAAGGGCGACCTCTGGGAGTTGCAGCTCAATCACACAACTAGCAGAGGGAAATCTGAAGTTATATTAGGCATGATAATCAATGATACAATAGTAATAAGAGAACAAGTCTAAGGATTCCTGCTGCTCAGTACAGCACATCAGCAGGTGGCAAAGGCATGGGAACAACTGTACAGGTGACTGGAGCTAACCTTAACCTTGGATAATGCTCAAACAAGGAGTGCAGGAAGTTCTGAGGCTTTCCTAATAAGGAGACAACCTCTAGAGATCTCCAAAGGTCTAGAGCAAGCCCTGGGGGTCCCAGGGAGTGGCGTAGAAGGTGGGTTGGGGCATAGTGAGGTGCCAAAAACAGAAGTCAAATGGAAGTCCCCTGACACTACCCTGTGTAGTGTCTGCATATTGGACAGGTCCACCCATTGCCTTCATGGCTAATGTTGTAGTCTCAGCTATATTCAGGTAGAGTAAAGATACCATTGTTGTTGCTGAAAGCGACATCCTCAATGCAAATGATTTTGCCCTGGTCAACTAGGGTTCAAGATTGACATCATCCATGAGACAGATGGCCCACTTGGCATTCCAAAGCTTTTGCTCATCTTGCAAGTCACTTTGTCATCTCATTTGAGTGGGGGTTGGTATTTTGATGTGGACAGCATCTCCATTAGTTGAGGGCTAGCACCTGGCTCCAATAACCCTGGTGGTTGATCACCCAGGTCTGTCATGGAAACATTGTATTGATATGGCCAAAAAAGAAGTTAAGAAGTTTGATGGTATTGCTTAATTTGGTAACAAGAGCCCAGAGTCTAAAGTCAATAGCAGAAGATTCAAAAAAAATGTAGCCATTGGCTACAGATAGAACAATCTTGCATACATCACACAGTAGCTGAATTAGACCAAATTATTAGATTAGACTAGATATGTTGTGAATACAAGATGTTGCCTTATGTAATTCTAAGGACGTGCATAACAGACATGTGCTGGTTATCAAATATGGCAATGACAACACATTACAATGTGTTGGATATAAATAAAGTAACCAGCAGGTTACATTGCATCAGCTCCAGGTGGGCAGAACACTTGACTCTGATTTTATCAAGGCCTTATCACCCACAAGGTTCACTTGCATGTAGTGATTGGCAACCATGAGGAGACATTGGTATGCGATGTCATGGACATTGGGGATGACAATTTAATCTTGGGTGTCAACTGGCTGCGGTGGCATAGTTCTACCATTAACTGGGGCTGTTTGATGGTGGGTTTTGCATTGATATTTTGCAAGGAGTCATGCTTTAATGCTGCACATGGTGGGGCAGACCTGCATGGGCAGCAGCCATTTGAGGCATGGACATGGAAGTCAACTTGTGCAGCACTGACTGTAGCATGCCATCTGGGGGTGTTGCTAGCAGAGAAATTCCATGGCTTCAAACATGTGTGAACTCAGAAGACATGTTTTTGGTGGGAACAGCGGCAGGTGGTGGTGTGACTGGTGAGAGCGGCAATTGTGGAGGCAATTTCATGGAGAGAGGAGGAGGCTGGGTTGAGTGGTGGTGGGGCAGTAGGCCTCGAGCAATGCTGGGACTTGGAGTCAATATTGGGACCAGAGGGGCCTTGGCTGGTGGAGGTGCAAAGCATGGCAGGTCAGACATTCTCTCAAGTGTTGGCTGAGGAGGACACCAAGTGGCGTGGAGGACAGGAGAAGTTTCTGTGGGAGATGGTGCTGGAGCAGTTTCATGAGTTCCTCAACATGTTTGACAAAGGGAAGTCAGAGCAATTACCAGCACATACAAAGTATGACCTGGGTATTGATTTGTTGAATAGTGCAGAGGTTCCAGCCCCAGGGAAACTGTACCAATTGGCGCCAGCAGAGTTGAAGGCTTTGTGGGAATTCATGGCAAAAGGCTACATCTGGCAGTTGAGTGCACTGTGTGGAGCACCCATCTTCTTTGTCAAGAAGAAGGATGATGGTTTGTGCTTGGTGGTGGACTTCTGGGCAATGAACGTGGTGACAAAACCAGATGCTTACTCAATCTCTCTGACAAACAAGCTCCTAGACAGGTTGAAAGCAGCAAAGGTGTTCACAACATTGGATATGCAGTGGAGGTACTACAATGTCTGGGTGCATGAGGGCAATGAGTGAAAGACCTCTTTTTGGACAAGGTATGGCCAGTTTGAATTCTTGGTGATGCAGTTTGGGCTACTTAATGCACTGGCAGCCTTCCAACGCATCGTCAGGTTCCGCTGACCATGGAGGCTCAGTCCACTGGGCGAATACCTTACGTGGTGATCACCGTGTACACAGACGCAGAGCACCGGGAGAGTGCAAGGCATAGGAGACCGAAGCGGGGCGGGGGCGGTATGTGGGGGAGTGCCGGTAGCGTCGGCAAGTGGGGCAAGTGCCGGGGAGGGTGGAGGACGAGTGCCAGGGGTTGGCGTAAGTCCTGGGAGTACGAGAGGATGGGACGAGCGAGCGCCAGTGAGCGAGTGAGTCCTGGGGATCAAAGAGATAACAGGTGCAGGGACTTAGCGAGTCCCGGGGATGGAAACAGAGTCGGGGAAACTAAGCGGCCAAAAGGGGAAAGAGTCGAGATAAGATAAGGAGAGATGGAACAGATTAAGTTGAGGAGAGGAGCTGGGAACAGAAGAACCAAAAGAACTTAGAATAGAAAGGGAAAGGAGAACAATTAGAATAGATTAGAGGACAAGGCGAGTAGAGATGAGGTAGAGAGACGATACAAGATGAGTACAATCAGAAAAAGAAGCAAGTAGAAATGATGAGACCTGTCACGACCCGCTACCGACCCCTGGGACTCAGCCCCGGCCCCGGGACTCCAGCACTCCCAGAACCACCCCCACAACCGCCCCGGGCCCGGACCGCTACCTGGCCAACTCCTCTGGCCATCACCGGCCATCACCGCCCGTCAACGCCACAGCCACCACCACTCGCGGCACCCCCGGCCATCACCGCCATGACCGCCACATCAGCACTGGGTCTTGGCTATCACGCCACATCAGCGCCGGCACCACCTGTCACCCCCGACCTGCGCCGAGACCCCCCATCATGCATCATGATCGCGCATCACTGCCGCCGACCTCCGCTCGCCACGCCCTGCTCCCGCTCCCTCCTCACAGCACCACCACCGCGTGTCTCTGCGCTTCCAGTATGAGACCTCTGCGCCATATGACATGTCTTAGCCTCGCCCCATCCTGCGCGACCCCCGGGTCTCATCCCAAGCCCTGGCGCCACGACCCACTGCTGGAACCCAGGCCTGACCCCCAGCCCATACGTACTACATAGTATATAAGGCGCAGAGTAGTAAGTAGGTACTCTAGTCTTGATATTAATGTAACCCTGTCTTGTCTATTGTGTTTTTGTCTCTGTTTCGTCTCTCGCGCGTCCCGGTTTCCTTACTTTACTTGCTTCTTTTCTCGTACTCGTCTCGTTTCGACTCTCTATCTCGTCTCCATTCGTCTCGTAACTCTAATCTATTCTCATTGTCCTCTTTTCTCTCTTCTACTCTAAGTTATCTCGACTCTTTGTTCCCGGCTCTCCTCTTCGACTTAATCATTTCCATCTCCCGCTATCTTATCTCGTCTCTTCCCCCTTTTGGTTATCCGACTTCCCCAGCTCTGCTTCTATCCCTGGGACTCGCTAAGTCCCCACGCCTAGTTTTCTCTTGATCCCCGGGACTCGCTCGCTCACCGGTGCTCACTCATCTCACTCACTTACACCCCCGGGACTCGCGCCAACCCCTGGCACTTGTCTTGCCCCCCTCCCCAGCACTTGTCTCACCCACCGGCGCCCCCGGCACACTTCCATGCACCCTCCTCTGCCCCGCTTTGGTCTCCTACGCCTCGCGCTACTCCCGGTGCTCTGTGTTTGTACACGGTGAATAGCCGTAAGGTGGATTTGCCCAGTAGACTGAGCCCCCGAGGTCAGCAGAACCTGACAAGACCGGGACACATGAGAAAATGAGACAGAGATGAGAACACAGCAAACAATAAGAGGCTATGGTAATATCAAGACTAGAGTACTACTTACTACTCTACAACTTATATACTACGCAGTACGTAGGGCCCGGGGCTCAGGCCCAAGTTCCAGTGGTGGGTCACAGCGCCGGGGCTTGGGGTGAGACCCGGGGGCTGTGCGGGGCAGGGTGAGGTTGAGACATGTCACGCAGCGCAGAGGTCTCACACTGAAAACGCAGAGACACGTGGTGGTGGAGTGGTGAGGAGGGAGCGGGAGCAGGGCATGGCGTGCAGAGGTTGGGCAGCAGTGATGCGTGATCGTGATGCATGATGGGGGTCTCGGTGTGGGCCAGGGGTGACGGGTGGTGCTGGTGCTGATGTGGCAGCTATGGGCGGTGTGATAGCCAAGACCGGCACTGATGTGGTGGTCACAGTGGTGATGGCTGGAGGATGCCGCAAGTGGTGGTGGCTGTGGTGACGGGCGGTGATGGGCGGTGATGGCCGGGGATGGCTGGGGATGCCACAGGTGGCGGTGGCTGATGGCATTGACAGGCGGTGATGGGCGGTGATGGCCAGGGGCTGCCGAGAGAGTTGGCTAGGTAGCGGTCCAGGCCTGGGGTGGTTGTGGGGGTGGTTTTGGGAGGGTTGGAGTCCTGGGGCCGGGGCTGAGTCCTGGGGGTTGGTAGCAGGTCATGACACGCATGGTGAATGATCTGTTTCATGACTTGGTGGATGTCTACATGGTCCTTTATCTGGATGACACTATAATATTCCCAGAGGATCCAGCGCAGCATGACAAGCATGTCCAGGAGTTTTGTGTTGCCTATGCCAGGCAGACCTTTTCTTGAAGCCAGAGAAGTGCCGGTTTTGAATGGCTGAGGTTGATTACTTGGGCTTGAGGATCTTGCCAGGGCAAGTTGGTATGGATTCTGTGAAGGTCAGTAGGGTGACAGATTGGCCAACGCCACAGAGTGTTCAACATATGAACCAGTTCTTGGGGTTTTGTAAGGGCAACCTCTGGAAGTTGCGGCTCAATTACACAACTAGCAGAGAGAAATTCAAAGTTATATTAGACATGGTAATCAATGATACAATGGTAACTAATTACCTAGCAGAGGGAGATCCAAAGAGAACAAGTCTAAGGATTCCCTGCTGCTTGGTGCGGCACATTAGCAGGCAGCGGAGGTGTGAGAACAACTGTACAGGTGATCAGAGCTAACCTTAACCTTGGACAATGTTTGAACAGGAAGGACATGAAGTTCTGGGGATTTTCTAAAAAGAAAATGACCTCTGGAGATCTCCAGAGGTCTAGAACGAGTCCCAGAGGTCTAGGGCAAGCCCTGGGGGTTCCAGGGAGTGGCGTAGGATGTGCCCAAAAATGGAAGTCAAATGGAAGTCCCCTGACAGGTTTTGTAACTTCTATCAGCATTTTGTAGAGGATTACATGGCTTTGACGAGACCATTGGAGGAACTGAAGAAGAAGGACCATGTGTGGTGGTGGAGGCTGGTGGAGCAGCAGGTGTTTGAGGGGTTGAAGGCAGCATTTGTGTGGGCACCAATACTCATGATGCCAGACACAGGAGCACAGTTTTGTGTGGAGATAGATGCATCAGACTTTGCAGTAGGGGCAGTATTGTTGCAGAAGGCATGCAATGGTGATTGGCAACCAGTGACGTTCTTTTCCAAATCAATGCAGGCGGCTGAACACAACTACAATGTGCATAACAAGGAACTACTTTTGGTGGTCCATGTGTTTGAAGTCTGGTGGCTGTACCTGGAAGGAAGTCCATTCTCCATGGACGTGTTCTCCAACCACTGCAACCTTGAGTATTCCATGATGGCAAGGGATCTGACATGGCAACAGGCTTGCTGGAGTCTATTTCTAAATTAGTTTGTGTTTCTGATTCACTACAGACCAGGATGCCTGAGCATGGGCCCAGATTGTCACGACTGCTACTGACCCCCAGGACTTAGGCCCAGCCCTGGGACTCCAAACCTCCCAAAACCACCCCCATGCCCCTCCTGGGCCCAGAGCACTACCTGGCAAACCACTGTGGCAGCCCCCAGCCATCACCGCCTGTCACCGCCACCAGCCACTGCCACCACTGGCATTTCCCCGGCCATCACTGCCAGCCCCGGGTATCACACCGCCTGTAACTGCCACATCAGCGCCAGTACCAGCAGTACCTGATGCTCTCCCAGCCCATGCTGAGATCCCCATCATGCATTTCAATCATGCATCACTGCAGACCCAATCTCTGCACACCATGCCTTGCTCCTGCTCCCCTCCTCACTGCTTCGCCGCTGCATGTCTCTGCGTTCCCAGTGCAAGACCTCTGTGCTGGCCATGACCTGCTACTGGAACCTGGGCCTGAGCCCTGGGGCCTACCTACTGCACAGTATATAAGCCGTAGAGTAGTAAGTAGTACTCTAATCTGTTTTGTCTCCATCTTGTATTCTTGCGCATCCTGATCTCTCCATTTCCACTCTGCTTTGTTTCTTATTGTATTTGTCTCATATCTGCTCCATTTGTTGCTTCTACTTGTCTCTTACTCTAATTACACTCTGCTTTACTCATCATCTCTCTGTCAATCCTAAGTTCTCTCATCTTTTCTGTCTCTGGCCTCCAGTCTCAACTTGTTCTGTTTCCCTTCTCCTTATCTTATCTTGACCCTTCCCCCTTTTGGCTCACTTAATCCCCACTCCTCCATTTTCATCCCCGGGACTCACTTGCACACTAGCGCTCGCTTGTTCCACTCTCCTGTCTCCCTGGGACTCATGACTACCCCCCAGGACTTGTCCTCCACCAACTCCAGCACTCGCCTCCTCTTCCGGCGCCACTGGCACTCCCTTACTCACCTCTCCTGCCCTGCTTTGGTCTCCTATACCTCATGCCCCTACTCATACTCTGCATCTGTGGACACAGTGATCACCATGTAAGGTACTCGCCCAGTGGACTGAGCCTCTGTGGTCAGTGGAACCTGACACAGATGACTTATCACAATGCCACAACCATGAAGTGCCAGTGGACAAACAAGACAATGCACAGCAGACACTTTTTCCAGAAGGGAAGGTGGTGAAGAGGGGGGTGAGGAGTTGTAGGCAGTCAGAGGTGGTGGCTCAAGTGGCAGCGGCACAGACAATACTAGCAGACAGCAACATCATGAACCTGATTAGAGAGGCAACACCAAGGGACCCAAGGTCAGTTTTGATCCTGCAACTTAGCAAAGCACCTGCATTGGTGAAGTCTCAATTGAAGGAGTCTAGGGTGGATGGTGGTGTTGTGTGTTTCAGGGGATTGGTTTATGTCCTGGATGATGACAAGGTGAGGCATTGGATTCTCCAGCTGTATCATGACTCAATTCCAGCTGGACACCCAGGGCATGCCAACACACTGGCACTCATTGCAAGGAACTATTACTGGCCTCATATGTCTGAGTTTGTACACTGTTATGTCAATGGATGTGAGGTCTGCCAGCATGTGAAGCCATGCAGGCAGAAACCCCATAGCCCACTGCAGCTGCTAGAAATTCCAGAGAGACCATGGCAGCATATATTAACAGACTATGTGTTGCGATCCTGGCGTCAGACACTGTAAGTGTGTTGGCCACCCTTCATTATTTCACATATATCACATACCAATTGTTACAAGTGAGCAAAGCAACATATAGATACTTATACAACAAGATACACAAAGCCACTCTCAGTCATTTTATTACGGACTGAGGGTGAGCCATTCACATAGATACAGCACAAACAGATTACTTACTGCACCCATAGATCAGACTTAACATAAGTCTGTATTTCTTATAGGTACAGAATATAGTCATTTTATTATGGACTGATGATCAGACTTAACATAAGTCTGTATTTCTTATAGGTACTCGACTAGGATTCTAACACTATGTGGGTCCTCTGCCAGTCTCCCAAGGTCATGATATGATACAGGTGGTGATCAACAAGTAAACAGAGCAAGCACACTTCCTGGGTGCACGCTCCACTGATGATGCCATGCAGATGTGCAACAGCTTCATGGAGCGTGTGTGGTGCCTGCACAGCACACCAAGGAAGATCATCTTGGATTGGGGGCCCCAGTTTGTGGCTCGGTATACAAAATGGATGTGGGAGTGGCTGGGTATTTGTCACGACCCGCTACCGACCCCCGGGACTTAGCCCCGGCCCCGGGACTCCAGCGCTCCCAACACCACCCCCATAGCCGCCCCGGGCCCGGACCGCTACCCGGCCAACGCCCCCG
>JAGGAQ010000566.1:0-12623 GCA_017657225.1 Termitomyces sp. T69sscA | reverse complement strand
CCCTGTCTAATACAACTTTGGATTTCCCTCTGCTAGTTGTGTGATTGAGCCGCAACTCCCGGAGGTCGCCCTTACAATGTCCAACTCTACTCTGAGCTTAGTCCGAGGACACGCCCACTCTTAGCACATCTGAATGACCGCTCGGCCCACTCTATCCCCTTCTGTCTTCTATTAGTCAGCCTTGATGAGTCATATGCATGGACTTTACTCAGCATCGATTATTGTTAGTCATACTCTATTACATACCGAGGCCCAATTAGTTAAACAGTATTAGTAACCACACAGCCACCAATGTAGTATATATAGGCAGCCTGTGGATAGAATATACCCAGGCTGAACAATAGCAGTGTTCTTCTGGCCTACATATTGAACCGACTGTAAGCTCTCTAGTGATGTCCAACCACTTGGTTAAGCCCTGCCTGTCCCTTGTCTGACTCTTGCCTGCCTCTGTGCCCACTTGACTCCCACTTGTCACTGGTGCCCACTAGCTCTGTAAAAGGAGTTCCACAGACATAAGCGCTCCCCTTACACTGGCTAACTTCTCCTCCCTGCTCTAAAAAATCAGGTGGAAGTTCCATGCATACCTCATGCTTAAGGATACTGTTAAAGTAGGCCGCTCCAGTGACAAGTTGTGGTGCCAGGGCTTTAAGTAGAGTCTGGGAGTTGTGCAAGGCCATGGCAGATGTCAGCATTGATTGTGCAGCACAAGGAAAGCTCCCAATGAAAGAGCATTGCTTTGGGAGCATAGGCAAGGAAGAGGCATGGAATAGCAATGAGGCAAGGAATTAAGCAGAGGAGGGGGTGTGGTATAGGGATGTTGGACCAGGGGTGATGTGTCAGTCATGATATGTGATAAGTGCTTGGTGTGAGGGATGTTGGACCAGGGGTGATGTGTCAGTCATGATATGTGATAAGGCTGGGTGGTGTCAGGTTCCGCTGACCATGGGGGCTCAGTCTACTGGGCGAATCCACCTTACGGCTATTCACCGTGTACAAACACAGAGCACCGGAAGGAGCGCGAGGCGTAGGAGACCAAAGCGGGGCGGGAGGTGGTGCATGGAGGAGTGCCGGGAGTGCCGGTGGGTAAGACGAGGGCCAGGGAGGGTGAAAGACGAGTGCCGGGGGTTGGCATGAGTCCCGGGGGTGCAAGAGAGTGAGACGAGCAAACGCCGGTGGGCGAGCGAGTCCCGGGGATCGAGAGAAAACCAGACGTGGGGACTTAGCGAGTCCCGGGGATGGAAACAGAGCTGGGGAAGTCTGATAGCCAAAAGGGGAAAGAGTCGAGATAAGATAGCGGGAGATGGAAACGATTAAGTCGAAGGGAAGAGAGCTGGGAACAAAGAGTCAGGAGAACTTAGAGTAGAGAAGAGAAAAGAGAACAACGAGAATGGATTAGAAGTACGAGACGAGTAGAGACGAGATAGAGAGTTGAAACGAGACGAGTACAAGAAAAGAAGCAAGTAAAAGTAATGAAACTGGGGCACGCGAGAGACGAAACAGAGACAAAACACAACAGACAAGGCGGGGTTACGGTAATATCAAGACTAGAGTATCTACTTACTACTCTGCGCCTTATATACTACATAGTACGTATGGCCTGGGGGTCAGGCCTGGGTTCCAGCAGCGGGTTGTGGCGCCGGGGCTTGGGGTGAGACCCGGGGGCCGCGCGGGATGGGGCGGGGCTAAGACATGTCGCGCAGTGTGGAGGTCTCGTACTGGAAGCGTAGAGACATGCGGTGGTGGTGCGGTGAGGAGGGGGTGGGAGCGGGGCGTGGCGTGCGGAGGTCGGCAGCAGTGATGTGCGATCATGATGCGTGACGGGGGTCTCGGCGCAGGTCGGGGATGACGGGTGGTGCCGGCGCTGAGGTGATGTGATAGCTGAGACCCGGCGCTGATGTGGCGGTCACAGCAGTGATGGCTGGGGGGTGCCGTGAGTGGCGGTGGCTGTGGCGTTGGTGGGCGGTGATGGTTGGTGATGGCCAGGGGTTTGGCCGGGTAGCGGTCCAGGCCCGGGACGGTCGTCGGGGTGGTTTTGGGGGGGTTGGAGTCCCAGGGCCGGGGCTGAGTCCCGGGGGTCGGTAGCGGGTCGTGACAGGTGGTGTGTGCTCCTGGGGCACCATGGAGCTGGTTTGGAGAGGTGGGAGTCCCAGGGCCAGGGCTTGGAACCAGAGGCAGTTGGCAAGTTGTGACATTTGCTTTGTCCATTCCTCTTGAAGAATGAAACTCAGATGACATGACATGGAAAGTAAGTTTTATATATATATCTGTGCCACTGCTGCTTCTGCCCACAGTTCTTTTGAGAGACTGATCTCTGCTAGCATGAATCATATGCCCTCTAGTATGGTACAATTTGCTCTTTTGACCAAACTGTTTTGTGCATGGGCATACAGTGTGATGATGTGGAGGATTATGCCATGGTTTCCTAGGGAAGTTGTCCAGGCTTTGTTTACCCATTTGTGACCTGCATCAACCCTGATTTTGCAAAGTTTCCTCCCCATCTGTCACTCTGACTCCACATAGTACAATGCAAATGGTGTAAATGTGACATTGGCATCCTCTCTTGTCAGGAAGTAAACTGATATATATGATGTGCCACCGTCCACAGCAACCATCATGTAGACAGCACCTCCTAGTGATTTAACACTAGATGGTCCCCATAGGTTAATATGCATGCAGTCATTTGGGAATCCTTTGGGTTCTACTATTGTGTTGTATGGTCAAGTTGCATAGTTGCCTCCAGGCACAGTAAGATCACCTTTGATCTGCCATCCACAAAGATCTTAGATAGGGCTTCTCAGATGATCTTTATGCTGGCATGTCAAAAACACCTGTGCCAGACTTCCAGAGTAGTGGGTTTCATAAGAGACTTGGCAGTCATCACCGTAGAGCCATACAAAATCCCTAATAAACCAAGTAAGTACATTTTGCTGGTTCCCATTCCCTACAGTACTTCCCTCCCATTTGGGTCTTGGAAGTGTACTTGACCACCACCAAAAGTGATGTGGAATCTTGCTTTATCAAAACAGTTTATTGAAATTAGGGTCTAAAGAGAGATTGAGTGCATGGAGTGCATTTTTTAAAAATAAGTTCTGATGAATCCTGGGCAGTATGACATATCTTTCTGACTGTACCCCATTCTACAACTTGAAATGATGCTCTCTTGAGTGCAGCATGACCCTTGATTGGTTTCTATAACTCCTTGTAGTTGTTCAATGTGTGTCTGTTGACAAAGAAATGATCCATTGCACCTGGATTGGCATAGGTATGATCATGGTTTTTGATACACAGGTGACAGTTCATTTTATGATAACCCTGTCTTTTGTGACTGTGGCTGATAGAGTGTAAGTAACCTAAGGTTGATCTGGGGTTTGTGGCACAGTTGATATCATCATGTTTGTGGCTGGCATTGCTACAGGCATTGCCAGAATTTGGGCTTCATTTGATTGTGATCTAGACACTTTAGAAGTTCAGTAAAAATTGCCCCTCTTTGCCTTCCCTTTTTCACTAACAGTTCTTGATTATATGACCAAATTGCTTGCAGTTTGGTTTGATGCAGATCAATTTAGCTTTGACTAATTGGTCTGAGTTTGTGGTGCTGTTGCTGATATGTCTGCTGTCTGTTTTTGTGAGAGAAGTCTGTCCCAACAGATTGTGAGGGTGGCAACAAAATTCTTAGAGGTCTTCATAGCATATACTCCTGCAACTACTGCTTTCCAAGATTCCAGCAATGATGCAATAAGAATGGTTTGGAATGCCACAGCATCCACTTCGGCTCCTTTTTCCATTGCTGACTTCCACTTTTCTTGGAGATGCTTCAAGAAGTCCATTTCCTCAGTGAATTCCATGGCATACAGTCTTTTCTCCACATTCATTGCAGCATTCTCAAAGAATACTCTGTAATTTTTGGTCAGGGTTGTTCATGCTTTTGCCACCATGCTGTCCATGCTTATTTCCAGCCCAACAGGATTTTTCATGCTGTAAATGATCAGGCCTAAAGCACAGGCATTCCTTTCCTCCCACTTCTTTAGGAAGGGAGATTTTGAGGACCATTCAGTAGGCTTTATTTTCCTTTTTGTGTTGGGGTCATCACCTCCAACATTGAATTCTTCAATGGTGCCATCTAAATAGCCACAGGCTCTTTGCACTCTTGCTGCAATCAGGATACGATCTTTGAATGTTGTGTAGCTTGTGCCATTGAAATGTGCTTCCCTGTAGAAGGTAGGTGGGCCCAACAAACCTGTGAATGTCATTACTGGATGTGAATGTGATTGTAGTGAGTCAAAGTAGTCAGAGCAGTGGCTTTATGGCAGTGAAAGTGCTAATGAGGCCTATAACCTGTAGAGTTATACGTAAGTCCTCATTTATATGCAAGTCTACAGATCATGATTAGTCTAATTGTAAGTAAGAAGTAAGTGAATCTGCTCACCCTCAGTCACTCCAGATGTGGTCAGCTGAGGGTGGTGTCTGTGTACTGTAAATTATCTATGCAAAAGAAAGGGGCTGCCCAGGCAGCAGACTTGATGGTTTGAGAGTGACTTCGAGCTGGAACCTGATTTGGGTTGCATTCAGAAAGGGTTGAGCTTCTCTTGGGACTAGTCAAAGCAGAATACTGGCCTGTCTGATCCCAGGATGAACAAGATCTCAATGGACTCTGTCTACCTCTTGTCTTTGCTTATGAATCAGGCATCAATGTGCTGCATCGACAAAATCCTCGGCCTCATCAGGTCTGAAATCTGAGAATCAAAGAGCTTGAACAAGCTCACTGAATAATTGTGAGCCCTTGACAGTCTTGTCTACAAGCTTTTGACCAATGTCAGACCGCGCTCGTGTAGCTTCAGCCTCGACATGTTTGATATCGTGGGAGACATGACCTTGACACGTTTCACAAAGGCAAGCATGTGTATTTCCTAGTTGCTGAGATAATGTACGATGGCGAGGAGGCAAGGTGAGCAACAATTGAAGAAAGACTAGATGATAAGTAACTGCAGGAGACTAGAAAGATTCGAAGATATGTTGAGCGTGGGTCACGTGGCCGCGTGGTTCGGCACTAACTTCCAATAAACCCGCGTAAAAAATTGCAGAGGAAGCCCCCCCACTGAGCACCTATCAGGATTGGCTTACGCCCAGTGAGACTCGAGCCGGCACATCACTACGTCACATCTGCAACAGTTTTGGATCCGAGGACGTGATGAGGTAAGCGTCGGGGCGGGAAGTACTCTGCTTCCCGCCCAGTCCGCCTATAGAAAAGATCGCGTAGAGCGATAATGTTTTCGTACCCACCCACTACACCCAAAGAGAAGAAGACTCAAAAGAAGGCAAGCATTCTTTAAGCCTGACGTCACGAACTCGTCGTCACCCAACACACCCAAAATGAAGAAGATGAAAAGGAAGGCAAGCATCCTTAAGCCTGACCTCACGAAACGTCTGGGGTAGCCCGCCCGCCCAATCGCAGCTAACGCGGACCCCACATACTCGAAACAAGACTTCAAGCAAAGGTACCGTAGTCCCCTTCTAAAACATTCTATTCAGAGCCAGCATAGAAAAGACAGAACACGTATTAATAGAAAGATTATACACCAGTAGAATTGGCACCCCCTTGCGTCTGCTAAACATAGATGTCTGACCACGTTGATACACACCTAAAGTTCAAACAAGAAAGGATAATTTGAAGTTCAGGGAATATCGGCTTATATAACTATTTCCAAGTCTCGATAACTAATAATGAAGCTACAAAGTAGTCACGTACAAAGTGAAGATTTATGACATTCAATGTTACTCATTGATCTTCTCCACAGAGGTATTCAATTCAATCACTTCATGTGTACATGTGTAATATAATTTTCTTTCATACACACCGCTACTATATACAGATACTCTGAATTCCGTCAACCTTGTCACTCATCTTGAAAACTGTTGTTTCTTCACACTAATTCGGTACAAAATCATATTTCCTGAAAGATTTATCAGGTTCGCCTTCACCATCTGGATCTGAAGCTGACGCATAATCTTCAGAGTGTTTGAGCCTGTGTCCCTTGACGGCAGCAGAATCCAAAGGTCCAGACAGTTTGTCAACTACACCTTTCGACGCTTTGAGAATTCGTTGAAAGACACGTTCGCCACACGTTCCTTGTGGATCTATCGTGTCAATCAGCCCAATCCGTGCAGATGTCGCGTACACCCCTGTGTGACTTCCAGCTGTGAGATAGGTAACTTTGGATAACTTATTGATCTCCTCCATTGTCCAAGTACAAGCAAGACAGCTCCTTTTACTACATCCGATGGGGTGCTGGACTTTGGCATTTGGATTTGATGTCGACATGACCTGGTCTCCGGTTTCAAGGTAGACAATCAACCTAAGCTCCGCATGAAGTGTAGTGGTTGTGCTACGTTGTTTCATACTCTTCTCGTCCCAAAAACTGTTCATGTTTTTCAAATGAGATTTTGCATTCTCGTGGTTCAAAGTCTGCTTCGTGTTCAGCTCCGTGTTCAAGATCCCGTTTATAGTGTCCCAGACATCGTCTAGCAATATCTTCTGGACTTCATAATCTGCGGCTCTGGATAAGTCTGCTTTGGTGATCCATTTGACCCTGATTTTTGGCCCTTCCTGCTTCATGTGGTGGATTGTGTCATTTATACGAATGTACTGACGTATCTTGTCGAGGTTTCGCCACAGTTTTGAGAGTTTTGTGCTACCTGTTTTGACTACTCCTTTTGCCTTGACATGATGTTGAAAGAATCTTGACTTTCCAAGAGCGGCCGCTGCAGATACAATAGAAACAAACTTCCCAAACTGTTCCTCAACAAAACTTTGTCGCGCCACACAAGTCGAGATGATATCTCGAAGTATTTTCTTTACAGTCGACAAGGTTTCTGGTGTGTTCTTATATGGCTGGAAGAAGTCTTCCCCCATTTCAGGAAATTCTGATGTAAACAATCCAGGACCGTCAAGAGTCTTGACAGTATATGCCTGAATGGATTTCAGAAGCTTATCACGGCATGATTCCATCAG
This sequence comes from Termitomyces sp. T69sscA, assembly GCA_017657225.1. Classification (NCBI taxonomy): domain Eukaryota; kingdom Fungi; phylum Basidiomycota; class Agaricomycetes; order Agaricales; family Lyophyllaceae; genus Termitomyces; species Termitomyces sp. T69sscA. Next base: position 5,614 of record JAGGAQ010000566.1, on the reverse strand, counting down.
TTCCGAAAGCTTGTCCAGGCGTTTCTGGACGCCTTTGGCACCACGGTAAGCAATGAAAGGCAAAATATCCAGCATAGCTTTACTGCTAGGTTCTTGCATGAGCTTGATCAAAGCGACACCATCTTTGAGGTCCTGTGAGCTCGGGTCGGCATTCTTGGACAGAAGGATGAACTTCTTCTCAGGAGTCTTATAGAAAGTCGAGGCTATAACGTTTCCACTTTCACCTGTGGCCATGCATAAAGCAATGGTATCCAGAACACGAAGCAGCGCATTGGCGGAACCATCTCGCTCTTGAGCAGTACTCCATTGCATTGAAGGATCTTCGTAGTTGGCTACACTCAATAGATTCAAGTATTTCGAGAACTGTGTTTGTTGTAGGATCTGCTGTGGTCGGTCCATGGAGAGTACGCAGGCAGGAGCAAGGGTAAGGCTGAGTCTGTACCGTTCTCAAAGCGTCGGAGAGCTGTCTTTTATAACGTCTTATCAAAATTCTCCATTTTGCTCTTGCCTTTTCCTTGCAGTGGCATTGTGTCGCCACAAAACTTGAAGCGTGAAAATATTCCATTTTTTGCTTGATGTCAGTGCAATAGACCCATAGATAGCTCACTTGATTCGAAGAGCCTTTTTTGTACATGCAACTGATCCGATTTTGGAACGGCATCTTGTTTACAACTTGACGGTGCCACAGGAGAATTTCTTGATCTCGATTACTCGTACTTACTAGTGGACCTGGTACTTCATCCAAGTTTAGAAGATACCCTTCGAAGACATGTAGCACTGCCATATCACGCTAGTTGTGGCATAGTAGATTATCCCTGCTACTCCCAAAAAGGAACATTTCCAGGTCGTTTTTGCTCGATTATCTATTTAAAGATGAGGCACAATCAGTCGTGTGACTTTTACATTATTTCAGACAGTACCCGGTGGCTTGGAAAGACGAAGAGAACTCTTCCTTATCAGGTCGCTTCAGGACCGTGCCGCATGCTGTCATTTACCAATTCTGCAAGATCTGGAGTGATGCAACGGAGGACTTTCGGAGTTTGATTATATAACCTCCCTCAAATTTTGCTTGAACATTCTAACAGCTGAAACACGATGTCTTGTGGCCAAGCAGAAATTCACGCTCAATTTGCGGAAGACCTATGGCTTCTACGAAAGTTGCGTTCTTCTACGCTTACTTCACCACCTGAAATATGTCGAGAAGCCTACCAGCGTCTTGTCCTCTCTGACACCATCGCCCTTTATCTGACCACAGACGATCAGGACGGTGTTGTCGCTGCTTGCTACATGCCTCAGGATGCAATGATATTTCTGGCCAAAAGCGGTTCTTCCGATTCTTCATACGAAGCGGAATCTACAGTCTTCTTTCGCGAACTTGCCAATGCCAATGGGTTTGAAGATCTTCTTCCCTTCCTCGCCCGTCGCAGTTGCAACAGGGTCAATAAGCGTATCCGAAAACTTCGCCATTACTATAAGATGTTCGAGGCAGAGCTGTTCATAGCAGCCACGAAATACGAACCTACAGATACAGAATTCTCCGGGCCCTGGTACAGGAAGTTCGTTCAGATTTCCCGGGCTGAAAACCAGCCGGATACACCTTCATCTAAACAGATATTGCTCCATGTGCTTACGTTTTGCAAGGACCAGCTTGGGAAGAATCTCGAATTCAGTGACAAACCAGAGTCACATCGCCCGTTTGCTGCACTGCTTTATGCTGCCTCTGTGTTACTCAACTCTGATTTCTATTCGTTAATGGAGCATGAGGATGGTTACTATAGTCTAGGACGTCAACTTGAGAAAATTACGGAATACCTGCGTGTCAGTCGCCTCATCAAGGTCTGGCGGAGGTATGGCCGGGACACAAACATCAAGTGGATCACCGATGTACAGCAGAGTGACCTTCCCCGCACGCTGTCCACAGAAGGAGTTGGGGAAAGGCATCTTGAAGCTGTTTTCCAGCGAAATGTTCACCAATGTTACAGGCCTTACATATTCAAACATATGGACCAGACGTTCCCGGGTTGGAGAGGAGAGACTTCGGAAACAAAAACTTTTGTTCCATGCATGCACGCAGAAATTCGCCTTATTCTTCACTTGATGGGCTCCTTTGCAAACTTTCAAACCCCACGTGATGAGACCATTCCGATAGGATGTGGACAAAGAAGCTGCTTCGCATGCACACTGTGGATCACTGAGTTTAATCGTGTTCTACGAATGAAATGGACAACGAGGTACAATAATGGCCAACCACGATATGATTGTGCACTCCCTCGTGCGGAGGCCGTTGTACGTTATGTTGGCGTTGAGGGGTACCACAGGATAACTTCGTACGTTCATCAAGGCACCACAGATGCAATTAGAGAAGTGATTAATAAAGAATCGGGTGATGCTGTCGAAGATTATATGGATGACTATTGTAGGAGCCTAAGAAATTCATCATAACACGCCTCAGATGTCTTTGTCTTGGAAATTTTAATACATTAGCTCGATGACAGCCTGGAACCAAGTGTAACGTGAGATCACGAATACTAAGTACTGCAACACATTTCTATTTCAGGAACTCATACTTATCGTGACGCTTCTGCGGTAATCGGTCGGGATAACGATACTTATAGTACATAATCACCCCCGGCCGCATGTTCCCAGTCATTGTCCACGACGGCGACCAAAGAATTCAAGGATGACATGCGGCAGCTATGGAGGTAGTTTTATTTCTTTCGCGGTCTCCAGCACCCATGAACACAAGGCCCTTAAGCACGTCAATTTTCTCAACATGCGTCGATTGTTCGTTGTCTTTGTTTTTCTGTCCAGAGAATCGACGGCCAAGGCACTGCCAACATACACGCCCCAATAGCTGAAAGAAGTCGTTACACACAGAAGAAATATATACATACCACGTGCTAATCATACTCAAAGCCAACCCAAGCATGTTCACCTCCGCAGGTAACCGACCGCATACCGCAACACCAAATCCACATTTCCCCGCGGCGGCAACGCAACGACCCAATCGAACCTCCCGGTCCTCTCCAACGCCTCCGCGTCCGGCTCGACATCGTCTGCACCGCATAAACGCCCTCGGCCACAGCCACTCTCCCATTCCCCTCGTCGTCCTTGACTTTCCGTTTTCGGTCCTTCACCACGAGCGCGGGGCTGATGAGCTTCGCCTCGATCGGGGCGTCCTCGGACACAGGGACCTGATCTGCGACGCGCACATGCTCGACAGGTATGAAATTAGTGTTGTACACCGTGGCGGTTTGGGTGTGCACGTGTCGTGTGGTGTAAAACTCGCTTTTAAATTGTTTTTTTTTTTTTGGAAAGGGAGTGGTATGTTATGCGGAGGGAGGGGTCCAATTCAGGAGGAAAGTACTCCATTATCTCCATTATTTGTTTGATTTCAGTGCAATCAACTGATAGATAGCTCAGTTGATTCAAAGGGCCTTTTTTGTACATGCGGCACCACTCATCCGATTTTGGACCGGCTTTGTATTTGTCAAAACTTGACGGGTGCCACAAGAGAATTTCCTGATCTCGACTACTGGGGACTCCTGACCAATTTGTGGCTGCTTCGTACTTATTAGTGGACTCCAATTTTGGAAGCTACGATCTAAAGAATGTAGCACTGCCTCATCACGTTAATGTGGCATAGTGGATCATCCTTGCCACTCCTAAAAAGGAACCTTTCCAGGTCGTGTTTGCTCGATTATCTATTTAAAGATGAGGCGCAATCAGGCGTGTGACTGTTGTATTATTACATACCCGGTGGCTGAGAAACGGAAGAGAACTCGTTCTTATCAGATTGATTCAGGACCGTGTCTTCTACTCGCATGCTGTAATTCTGCGTAGATCCGGAGATGAAGCGGAGGACTTTCGGAGTTTAATTATATAAACTCTCTCAAATCGATGTCTTGTGGCCAAGCAGAAGTCCAAGCTCATCTTGTGGAAGACCTATGGCTTCTACGAAGATTACAATCTTCTACACCCGCTTCACCACCTGAAATATTGTCGAAGGATAACGTCAATAACTGAAGATAAGAAATGTTTGTTTCACTTCAACTTATCTAATTAGACGTCATCAAATGGAGACGACTTATCTCCAACTCCAAATAAAATAGCACTTACTCCAATTATTCAAATATGTCTCACTAGTATACGAATACTTAAAGTCATGTACTCCTTAGGGTTCTAGTATCTTTGGATCTCGAACCAAGGTATGTTAAATATGTTTGCTGCCAATAAATATCTTTTGATCTCGAACCAAGATCCATTGATTTACTTCCAACTACGTCAATATATCATGCTGCGTCAAATATGCAGAGAAGCCTACCAGCGTCTCGTCCTTTCTGACACTGTCGCTCTTTATTTGACCACAGTGTTAGCATGTTCTTGGCACCGGTCATCATCGACGACATTATCCGGCACTGGCCACCCCTTTCACCTTGTCACACCGCCATCTTTGTACACCATTCAACTTCCTAAACTTATCACACATGGCCCTGGCCAAAAGGCCCATTGTACCATTGTCTCGCTCTACATATATAAACTAGATACACAGACATGAACCCTCAGTCAATTATCATTGAACTGAGGGTGAGTCGATCCACAGTGCACCTCCAAACTACGATACTAAAGTAACTTACCTTGATAGGAATCAACATACAATCTCACCAGGTAGTTACGAATAAAGTCAATTATCATTGAACTGAGGGAATTGACATATAAACCCTAGATCGGGACAGCGTTGTTGCTGCTTGCTACATGCCACAAGATGCAAGACCTTTTCTGCCCAAAAGTGGTTCTTCAGATTCTTCATATGCAGTAGAATCCAGTCTTCTTTTGCAACCCTGCCAATGCCAATGGGTTTGAAGATCTTCTTCCCTTCCTCACCCATCGCAGTTGCAACAGAGTTGTCAAAGGAAATGGTAATAATGCTTACGCCAATGATTGATAAGATCCATGTATGTTCTCATCTTTTTGTCATTTCAAATGTCTTATCATCTCATATGTTTCTGTAGAAGTGGGATCGAGACACGCAACGAGGCAAAGGGATGAGCACGTGATGAGGCACAAGGGGGAAGGAAAAACAGGACGGAAAACTGTACAGCATACACAAAAGGATTGGATGCGGACACTGGAACACCTCAGTCATAACCATACAGACTGAGGTGAACCTGGGTCTGTGCCTACATACATCCAACCATACTAACTACGTACCAAGTAATATTGTCAACAGGTTATGGGCCCCATTGCCACTCAGTGAGACAACTCACCAGAACAGAATTTTGAGGTCAGTTATCACCTCATGTAAGTTGGTGAGTAACCACCATGCATCAGCTGCAGACCTGTCAAGTTTCACACCTGCTCCGATGGGGTTCACTATATTCAGGGTGACCACGCTATGGGTGTATGTGTTGCACTGCTCCCACTTGCTGGGGGTTGAGTCAGGATCCCCCCACCAGGTGGTGGTGGTGGTGGCCGGTGAGCCCTTTGTTGTTTTGTGACCGTGCCTGTCAGGTATCCATACAGGCCTTGCCTGTGGGCAGCTTCAGTCAATGTTATCCTTCAAGACGACATTGACTGAAGCTGCCCACAGGCAAGGCCTGTATGGATACCTGAC
>JAGGAQ010000565.1:0-12667 GCA_017657225.1 Termitomyces sp. T69sscA | reverse complement strand
AAAGGGGAAAGAGTCGAGATAAGATAGCGGGAGATGGAAATGATTAAGTCAAAGGAAGAGAGCCGGGAACAAAGAGTCAAGAGAACTTAGAGTGGAAAGGAGAAGAGAGGACAACGAGATTAGATTAGAGTTACGAGACAAGTGGAGACGAGAGAGATAGTCGAAACGAGACGAGTACGAGAAAGGAAGCAAGTAAAGTAAGGAAACCGGGGCACAAGAGAGACGAAACAGAGACGAACACAAACAGACAAGACGGGGGTTACGTTAATATCAAGACTAGAGTACCTACTTACTACTCTGCGCCTTATATACTACGTAGTACGTATGGCCCGGGGGTCAGGCCTGGGTTCCAGCAGTGGGTCGCGGCGCCAGGACTTGGGATGAGACCTGGGGGCCACGCGGAACGGGGCGAGGCTGAGACATGTCGCACGGCACAGAGGTCTCGTACTGGGGGTGCAGAGACACGCGGCGGTGGTGCGGTGAGGAGGGAGCGGGAGCGGGGCATGGCATGTGGAGGTCGGCGGCAGTGATGTGTGATCATGATGTGTGATGGGGGTCTCGGCGCGGGCCGGGGGTGATGGGTGGTGCCAGCGCTGGTGTGATGTGATAGCTGAGACCCAGTGCTGATGTGGCGGCCACGGCGGTGATGGCCGAGGGTGCCGCGAGTGGCGGTGGCTGTGGCATTGATGGGCAGTGATGGCCGGTGATGGCCGGGGGAGTTGGCCGGGTAGCAGTCCAGGCCTGGGGCGGTTGTGAGGGTGGTTTTGGGAGTGCTGGAGTCCCAGAGTTCGGTAGCGGGTCGTGACACATAGTGCAATTGTGGGATTATGTCTTTAATCAACCCCCCCCCCCCCTCCAGATGGCACCTATTAGCCACAAGCACATCGCGCATGGACAAGCAATAACCATCTTACCTGTTCATTCATCAAACGTGCGCTGTCACCAACAGAACAGAAACTCTGTGCTAATGAGTGGGATCCTGTTATACTGTGGGCCTACCTAAAAGAACGACATGGTGGGGCTGTCCCAATACAGCAAGTATGGCTGCTCCAAGAAGCACTTACAACAAAGTGTACTCCAGCACAATCGCTGATGAAGAGGCTGATGAGATTATTGAGAAAATTGACCGGGCTTCTGAGGCAGGTGATGTCATGAAAGAGTTGATCCAGTCTATTGCAATATTGTCTTCCCTATCCAACAAATCATATGCTCACATTAGATCAATTATCTCTTGTGACCTCACTTCTGCTGCTGATAATGCCAAATATGGTTCAACTGAAATCAGGTGTTTTCTCGAAGGAGAGCAGATGTTAATTGACGTGGATAAGGCAACTAACACCCCAGTGGACAATGCATCAATAACATTCATGGTGAAGTCGTCAAAATATGAGAAACTGGTGTGTAGTGGGTGTAAATCTTGTGGGTGTGCAAATTTCATAGGTCATACCCTTCCGTGGTGTATATTAGAAGGTGGGGGAATGGAAGGAAAGACAATTGATGAGTCACAGAAGGCTTGTATTGCTCACTTTGGTGGACAGCAGAGGAATAAGGACAAGAAAAAGATGACACAACTGACAATTACACCAATGGAGGGGTCTGCTTTTACTGTTGAGGAGGATCCTGATGCTATTGCCGCCTATATTTCCACACACCAGGAAAAGGCTATTCCTGCGCCCAAACCCAAGTTTGCAGAACTCACATCCGATGATCTCCCAGGTACAACCTCCATTGAGGAAATTGAACCAATGGAGTTTGATATGTTACTTGTGCTTGAGGAGGAGTGTAAAGTCTCAATCAACCGCACTCAGGGTGATGAGGTCACTCTATCCAGTTCAACTACGCCATTTGAAGTCTCACCTTTTTACCTTGACTTGGGCATGACCATTCATATCTCTCCAGATTCATCTGATTTCATCACGCTCATGCCGATTCCTGGGTGCCCAATTTGAGGGGTCAGAGGTTCTATGGTCTCTGCTACAGGTATAGGTAGTATACAACTATACACAGAGAATGGGACCTATATCGAACTTGATAATGCCCTCCATGTTCCAAAATCTACTGTTTGTCTTTTGTTTGTTGGCAAACTCACTAAGCATGCAGGAATCATCACTACCTTTGACAATGCAGGCGCTACTCTCACAAAAAAATCCACTGGAACAATCATTGCAACTGAAACCCTTACCCCCAAACGAGATCTCTATGCATTAAACCTCCATTGTGATCAAGCACTCACTGTGCACGACACTCCCAATGCTACAACCTGGCATAACCGGCTGGGACATGCCAATTACCAAGCCATAATGCAAAGGGCACACAAAGGGATGATTGAAGGTATGCCCAAAGCCTTCACGTCCAAACCTCCCATGTGTGACCATTGCATACTTGGCAAACAGGCTAGAACGCCAGTACCAAAAGCACGGAAGGAAGGCAATGGGCATAAGGCAGTGAAAAGACTTGAAAAAGTTTGGGTAGATCTCACGGGGCAAGCAGCGGTTACTTCATGTACCGGAAACTGTTACATTATGAATATTGTTAATGATTATTCTAACAAACCCCGGTCTATCCCTTTGAAAGGAAAGGATGATGCGTTCGAAGAAAGAGCATGGGTTTTAGCTCATGAGAAAGAGACTGGTGAGAAACTCAAGATCTTACATGTTGGGTGTGATGGAGAACTCAATGGTGAAACACACAAAGAATAGACAGATCTAAAGGGATTCTCCTTGAAATCGGCGCACCATACACATTGGCACACATGGGGCGTGTTGAATGGATGCACCGGACGTTAAATGAAAAGGCTCGTTCAATGTGGATAGCTGCAATGTGTCCCACTTATCTATGGAATGAATTCTATTTGACAGCGGCTGTCACGACCCACTACCGACCCCCAGGACTCAGCCCCGGCCCCGGGACTCCAGCACTCCCAGAACCACCCCCACAACCGCCCCGGGCCCGGACCGCTACCCAGCCAACTCCCCCGGCCATCACCGCCCATCACCGCCCATCAACGCCACAGCCACCGCCACTAGCGGCACCCCCGGCCATCACCGCCGTGACCACCACATCAGCACCGGGTCTCGGCTATCACGCCCCATCAGCACCAGTACCACCCATCACCCCCAGCCCGCGCCGAGACCCCCCATCACGCATCATGATTGCGCATCACTGCCGCCAACCTCCGCACGCCACACCCCGCTCCCGCTCCCTCCTCATAGCACCACCGCCGCGTGTCTCTGCGCCCCCAGTACGAGACCTCTGCGCCGTGCGACATGTCTCAGCCTCGCCCCGTTCCGCGCGGCCCCCAGGTCTCATCCCAAGTCCCGGCGCCACGACCCGCTGCTGGAACCCAGGCCTGACCCCCGGGCCATACGTACTACGTAGTATATAAGGCGCAGAGTAGTAAGTAGGTACTCTAGTCTTGATATTAACGTAACCCCCGTCTTGTCTGTTTGTGTTCGTCTCTGTTTCGTCTCTCTTGTGCCCCGGTTTCCTTACTTTACTTGCTTCCTTTCTCGTACTCGTCTCGTTTCGACTATCTCTCTCGTCTCCACTTGTCTCGTAACTCTAATCTAATCTCGTTGTCCTCTCTTCTCCTTTCCACTCTAAGTTCTCTTGACTCTTTGTTCCCGGCTCTCTTCCTTTGACTTAATCATTTCCATCTCCCGCTATCTTATCTCGACTCTTTCCCCTTTTGGCTATCCGACTTCCCCAGCCCTGTTTCCATCCCCGGGACTTGCTAAGTCCCCACGTCTGAATTTCTCTTGATCCCCAGGACTCGCTCACCCACCAGCGCTCGCTTGTCTCACTCTCTTGCATCCCTGGGACTCGCGCCAACCCCCGGCACTCGTCCTTCACCCTCCCCAGCACTCATCTTACCCACCGGCGCTACCAGCACTCTTCCACGCACCACCCCCCGCCCCGCTTCGGTCTCCTACACCTTGCGCTACTCTCGGTGCTCTGTGTTTGTGCACGGTGAATAGCCGTAAGGTGGATTCGCCCAGTAGACTAAGCCCCCGAGGTCAGCGGAACCTGACACTATGGACAGTTCAAGATTCATACTGTAGGACCACTCGCCCCATTTTCCATTGTCCTTATCCAAAATATGGCTGGACCAGATTGCTGATATCTTGCCTACTGGCAGAATAAGGGAGTTGGCTGAGTTATCGACCTTTTGCATCTCTGCAATTTCTTCAGCACTGGTCTGGAATTGCGGTGACTCAGCAGAAGGCATAGTAAGTGGTGTTGTGGCAGAGGTAGTCATGGTCTATTGATTTTGCCTGAGTGTGTCAAGTGTCGAGAATAAAGACAATCAGATTTTCTGTGTCATGCGCAGAGTTGCTGAACAACCAGTTCGGTTGAAAACAAAGAAAACAAATGTAGGCCAAGTCCAAGTTTTAGAGACAGCAAATGCCCATAACCTGTTAGAATCTGGACTAGTTTGACCTAAAAGTATACAGACACAATTAGTGTCTAATCTAATCGGTACAGTCAGTAACGTTATTTAAAGTAAGTAAACAAATAATAGAAACTCACCCTCAGTCTGTATAGAAACAACTGAGGGTGTTCGACCATAGGTAGCTTGGTATATAATCTAATTCTAATGCTTTGTCCATAGCCGTAACAATGGGATGTTATTATTAGTGAGGGTGAATTGTGACAAGGTGACATAGTGGCATGCTCACGGTGTCCGTGACCTCATATTCCAACAAACCAACTGTAAGCTCTCTAGTGACGTCCGACCACTTGGCTAAGCCCTGCTGGTCCCTTGTCTGACTCTTGCCTGCCTCTATGCCCGCTTGACTCCCACTTGTCACTGGCGCCCACTAGCTCTGTGGAAGGAGTTTCACAGATGTGAGCGTTTCCCTTACAGATGCATATCACTTGAAGCTTCTTCTCTCTATTTATATATTCAGATAATTCACCTCTGACATTCAATAATCAAGCTAACCTGCACAGCATATTTATTGTAGAAAGAATAATGATGGGAATGATAAACATAACCAGGTTCTCTTGAACTTCTTTCAACAAAAAGTTCTGGAAAAACAGCTTGGTTGATGGATATAAATTGATCATTGTGATTTGGATAAAAGAGAGAAAAATAAGTGAGTAGCACGATTTGAAGTCCAATTTTTTTGTTCATGGGTGGCAATAGAATAAAAATCCTTGATAAATTCAAAGGAAGACTGAATAAGAACAGATTCTTGAGCAATGAAAGAGAGATCTTTGAGAAGAGATGGAGAAGCTTCTGTGGGCATTGAATGTGAACATGACAAGTTCCACTCAGAACTTGGAGCAGGAAGAAGAAAGTAGCTAATGAAATAATCAGATATTTTCATTATAAAGAGTAAAAAATATATACCTTTTTGCTAAAGAATCCAAAAACAAGCCAGTCTTTGAGCAACAGCAATGTGCAAGATTGATGATACTTTGTGAAGAAGGTAATAAAATGGGAGGAAAATAGGATGAAGCAATATTTCTAATGGCATGAATAAGAACTTTTTTAACAAGAACTCCTGCTTCATCTCTTAAGATATCATATTAAAAACCCTTTAATTCAAAAATATCTAATAAATACCTTGAGGATTTTTTAGTACAAATCCTATGCTATAAATATCTTCATTGAAAGATCCCCCTCTAGTAGTAAGCATGGTTTTCATATGTAAAGCAGCAATTAAAAGGAGAATATGTGGAGTCCTTAATAAACAATTAGAAAACTAGTCATATATAAGAAAAGATGCAAGCTGACCAACTGCAACTAGATATGCCAATCTATTGCCAGAGGTAATCCAATCTGAAAAGAGCTTGATGCTTATTCCAGCAGATCTAGCAATATCATTATTTTGAATCTTGACTCCAGTAGATTTAACACTGTATTTTTCTTTGAGAAAAGAGCTTAGACAAAAGCAGAAGAAACTTACTGTTCAAAGATAGCATATAATTGAAGAAGAGAGATTATAAACCAAAATGATCCCAAATGACATTTAGTTTGCCTTGAGTTGCAATGATGAGCCAATTTGATCAAGAATTCAGAGAGGTTCCTCAGACTTGAGTCCAAACTCTCCTGAGTATAGATAGCAACAGATCAGCCTTAAGTTACAAGAGCTGATTGTGATGTGGCATGCTGATCTTCAAGAGTTTTGATTATGAAAGAAAGAGACTCTTTATTTCCATTTGAACATATATCAGTAATGATAGAAAAAAAATTTTGAATTGGCACCTGTATTTATATTGGCTAGCTTAGCCAGGATTATCCTTCCTCTACTAGTCAGCTCAGATGATGTACCATCTTGCAACCATTCATGTCTTCTTTTTACTTTGGATTTTTTCTTAGATTCTCGGCAAACTTCATGTTCATTCAATGCCTTTTTCACACACTTCAGCAGCCACAAGCCCCTTGCCCTTCTCAAGTTTCCTTTCACTGTCATTTCTATTCTTCTTCTTCTTCTTCTTCTTCTTCTCCTTTAGTTCTCTACATTCCTCCTCATAGTTACCGCTCTTCTCTGCTGACTGAGAAGCCTTCCTCTTTCTAGAGCAAAGAGAATATGGCTTAGAAAAAGCACCCAAGTCACAGGGCATAGTGTCCATGGTGCCATCAATTGCAGAGCAATCAACAGAAGTGCCACTAGTTTCATGAGAGACAGCAAAAGGAGAAATATTTTAGATAGTATTAGATGAAAGTGCAGAATTCTCAGTCAAAGTCAAAGATATGTTAAAAAAGAGGAAGTTGAGGCCTAAGGTTGTGAGATGAGAATAAATAGCAGCCAAAGTAGTAATTTCATCTCTAAAATGATCATGAACAAGCTGGAGATCTTGTAGGAATTGATGAAGCAAATAATCTGAGATGTGAAGATCCATATAAGGTGATAAAAAATGTGTTGTTTCCAAACACAGTCATGAATTGTGGTTCAACAATTCATAAAAGCATGACTTTGGCATGACCAACTTCATTTTAGGGCCTCACCAACTATCACTTCCTCTTTGACACCCTCCAGCTGCCATCTGACTGGCCTATAAACTTAGGAGAGCAACAAATTGCCCTCTCTCAGCTCTCACATAGCCAAATGCAGCGTTTTCTGTGCTGCATTCACTCATGAATTCATTTTGGGGCCTCACCAATTATCACTTCCTCCTCAACACCTTCCAGCCACCATCTAACTGGCTCATAACTCTGGGAGAGCAACAAATTGCCCTTTTCCAGCTCTCATATAGCTGAACGCAGTATTTTCTATGCTGCATTTGCTCACAACTTTGTTTTAGGGCCTCACCAACCTCATCACTTCCTTGATGCCCTCCAGCTGCTTGACCAGCTCATGACTCTAAGAGAGCAACAAATTGCCCTCTTCCAGCCCTCATGCAGCCAAATGCAGCACAAATAAATGCTGCATTCACTCACAATGTTGTTTTGTGGCCTTCCAACTCCACCTCCTCCTTGACACTCTCCAGCCACCATTTGATCAGCTCACAACCCCAAGAGAGCAACAAATTGCCCTCTTTCAGCCTTCACATAGCTGAATGCAGCATTTTTTTTATGCTGTGTTTGCTCACGACTTCATTTTAAGGCCTCGCCAACTTCATCAGTTCTTTAATTCCCTTCAGCTGCCATCTGACCAGCCCATAATCTCAGAAGAGCAATGAATTGCCCTCTCCCATCCCTCATGTAGCTGAACACAATGTTTTCTGTGCTGCATTCACTCACAATGTTGTTTTGAGGCCTCACCACTCAGCCCTCATGCAGCTGAGCACAATGTTCTTGCTACTTTTATATATGTTTTTTGCATGCATTACTTGAAATACTACTGACCATGATGAACTATGTGCTACCCTACGGTACTAAGAGAGCATCCAAATACCTTGTCTCAGTTCTCAACTTGCCTTCTTTGCTCACCCATGATCCACAGCATTGTTTTGGGGCCTTAGAGTGTAAGTGCTTGCTCTAAGTCTCTTCATTGCTAGGCTCACACCTTGATCTACTGCTTTTACTCCTTCTCCTCCTCTTTGTCCTACTTTTAGTAATGTATACAATGATTCATTCTAATGAATAACTTTTATTATAATAAGGAGAAAGATATCTAGAAAAATTCCAGATAAAAATGTCTAGCAAAAGCAAGAGCATGTATCCAAAGCAAAGTGTTGTTAGAATCATTTTCTGAGCCTGCATATAGTGTTAATATTTGGTCAATAAGAAGACACTCTTCTTGAGTAAAGATAGATTGAGGAAGTTCTGGAACATGGACCTCATTCAGATGCTGGGGTAGACCTCTCCTAAACCATGATTGAGAAGACTCATCTCTAGGATTGTTGTCATCCAATGAATGTAGGAGGTACTCCTCTGTCATTCCCTCTCAGTCCAAGCCATGGATTTCTAATTCTTCCTGAGACATTGATTCTTCATTTAGCTGAGCACCAGAGACTAGAAGTTGGTCAAGAGATAATGACCTACCTTTGATACCATGAATGATGGTATCAAAGGTAAATATGTTAAGAAGGGATCTATGAGTACCATTATGTATTTGAATTGGGTGATTGTTCCAAGATTGAGCAAAGAACTCTAATTGGGTGTTGATAGTCCCAAGAAACAGATAGTGAAGCAAGGAGAGATGATGAGAATTGTTGATGTTCAAACCATGTTGTATTTCTAGGCTGGTGAAAAAATCTGCCCAAGTAGATCCATCTTGAGCAGTGACATCTACTCAGAGACATTCAATTCTAACATTGTGAACACTTCTAAAAAAGTTGAGCTTGGTTTATCAAGCCATGAAGAGGAATGAAATCACCTTCCCCAAAGATAGAAGCCTCTGTCAACTCCAAGATTATCCTCCATCCAAGCAGCAACATAGAGGTTTTCTATCCCATGATCTCCTCAAACTCTGGAAGGTACTCTATAGATCAGACAAGCCTCTAGAAATAGATTCAAGACAGTTTGTGCCAAATTATTATTATGAGCTCTCAGAGCAACAATGAATCTAAAATAGCCATCAATGAAGCTATGAATGATGGTTTTCCAGCATATAAGGCCTAACAACCAGATAAATTGAGAAAGAACAGAGAATTTGAATAAAATTAACCATGTTGACCATCATAATGCCATAAAGACATAGGTCCTGGCATAGAATAGACAGATTGTTGAATACATATTCTTTTAAAAACTCTTCTGACAGGATCAATTCTGATCAAAGATTCTTGACATGACATTGGAGAACATGATGCCCTAGTCTTTGTAGCATGCCATATAGCATAGAAATGCCAGCTCTTCTAAGATGATCTCTGAGTCGCAGAATGAGATCATCTAGCTCTTGATCAGAGTGTAGAAATTGGCCTAGTATAAGAAGTTATGACTTGAAAAGAACCAAAAGAAGCATTTATAGGTGTTTGAACTTCAAAGACAGGAGTTTCAGATGCACTAGATGCCAATGCTTCCTCATCTAGAATGGAATCCAGTATATCATTATTGTTTTCATTTTGTCTGCCTCCAATTTTCTCTAGTCTGTATGCATAGCTGAGCACAAAAAAGCTGTTCTCTGGGCTCTGCAATTCCTAATGAAAGTGGCTGGTTGCGAACAAGACTGCGATTGACACCAAGAAAATCAGCAATACCAACTGTAGATCAAACAGTATGAGCCCAACATAGAAAGTCAGGATCAATGATTATTTGAGGTCATCTTCCAGTCCCTGTTTCTTCCACATGGAGAAGTTGAGGATGACCAAAGTGGGATTCTTGAATAGATTGTTGATATTGTTGCTGGACATCATTTTGCATGATAGCAAGATTGAACTGTATAATAGATAATTCTTCTGAAGGAAAAATAGCTCTATGCTATTATAGCAGGAAAAGTCTGAGAAATGAGTAAAAAAAGAGAGAATTTCAATGCCTCATTGACCAGAGCTGCATATTGTTGAAGGACGTCTCCTAGCTTGCTTATAACAATGGAATTACTGGAACTGTTGATAACATTTTGAATCCATGTACAGTGATAAGCCCCGGTTTGTGTCAAATGGAGTACTAATATAAATTTTGGCACAGGCTTGTGGACTAGTGGTTACCATGCCTTTTAGTATACCTAGTGCCCTCCCAAGGAGGCCAGGGTTCAAATCCCTGGACAAGCACTTTTTGTATCTTGCTATTATCTTTTTTGGACTATTTCACCTTACTTTCTTGACCCTGAGGTTTCACCAAACTTGCCGCTGCATCCTGGCAACTACCATCATTTTATGACACTGACATTTTGGTGATTTCATACTTACTTTTTGACATCTTGACATGACAGACAGTTTGATTGGTGTTGCCAAGGTCTGATCAACATTTGCCTATATAAAAGATCGTTGGCTATTATTTACTTACCAAGTTCACCACTTTGGCAACCCTTGGTCGCCAATGGCAACTTCACTTACAACTTAGTATATATACTGTACTTATACTCTGCAAATAACAAGTTACCTTCACCCTTCGTCTCCTTTGCTTGGGCTTCAGAGCTCAACTTTGTCTATCTTAAACCTATTCTATGCCAAGTGTCAGGTTCCGCTGACCATGGGGGCTCAGTCCACTGGGCGAGTACCTTATGTGATGATCACTGTGTCTACAGACGCAGAGTACCAGTAGAGGCATGAGGCAGGGAAGACCGAAGTGGGGTGGGAGATGTGTGTAGGGGAGTGCCAGTGATAAGACCCAGGTTGTATCAAAAGGCTTACTAACAATTTTCCTAGCACAACTGCATAGATTAGTGGTTAGCGCGCTCTATAGATTACCAGCCACCCTCTTCAAAAGCTGAGGTTCGAACCCCCAGCCTATGCTTGGCATATTTTTCACCATCATCTTTCGATTTATTTACTTTATTTTCTTGACCCCAAGGTTTCGCTGGTGTTGCCGCTGTTCTCTAGTAACTGCCATCATTCCACTATATTGACATTTGGGCAATTCCATACTTACTTTTTGGCATTTTTTTTGACATGGCAGACAGCTTGACTGACGCCGTTAGGCATTGCTAAGAGCTGATGGACATTTTCCTATATAAAAGATTGTGGTCTACTATTTACTTACTAGTTCTCCATGTTGGCAGCTCAAGGGTCGCCAACGGCGACCTCGCCTACACTTTACTATATATACTGTACTTATAGCATGCAAAATAACAAGTTACTTTCACTGTCACCTCTTATGCTTGGGCTTTAGAGCTCAATCTTGTCTCTTATAAGTCTACTCTATGCCAAGCACACTTTTGTACAGTGTCCTTTGTCTTACCACTGGGTTTACACTGGTGTACTGAGAATTCTTACGCCTTGCAACTGCGGCAGGCACCCTACACTTGGCAACCATGCTAAGCTTACCTTCACTACTTCCTTACCACTGTTTGTAAGGGCGACCTCTGGAGGCTGTGGCTCAGTCACACAGCTGGCAGAGGGAAATCCAAAGTATATTAAAAGTAGGTCACAAATAGCTAGTACGGTACTAACCTGGCAGAGGGAAATCCAAAGAGAACAAGTCTAAGGAGTCACTCTGCCAGACAACAGAAAATAGTCGACAGTAGGTCACATGATTGGTCACATGTCACGTGTCACGCCCACGTGTCACGATGTGTGACATTTCTGATGGGACAGTCACAGGTTATGGTCACGTCACGGTCACGTCACGGCCATGGTCACATGATCCGAGCACATGCAGAGGTCATTGGTCGGACTGTGGGAAACTACTTCCTTATTGGACATTCCTCTTTGGCTGGATGGACTCACAGCCACTACTGGCAAAATCGTTGGCATACGATTTGCGGTCATGTGGCATGTGCATGAGAAGAAAGGCAAAGGAACTGAATGAAAGTGAAGCATGGCTGAGGGAAAAAGAATGTAAAGAGAGGTCCCCTGACACTGTTCTCCGCTAACCTGTTTTCTGGGACCCTGCCTGGCTCACCTCAATTAGCGAGCCCAATGCTTTACACCTTGTGACTGCCTACCTAGACACCACTCAGTACAATTTTGGGCGTCATCACCGGTGACACCAGAAGAGGGAGTGAGTGCCAGGGTTGGTGAAGAACGAGTCCCGGGGGGTAGTGGCAAGTTCTGAGGATACAGGAGGGTGGAACGAGCGAGCGCTGGTGCACGAGCGAGTCCCAGAGTTCAATGAGATGATGAGTGCAGGAACTTAGTGAGTCCTGGGGATGGAAATGGAGGAGCAGAGATTAAATGAGCCAAAAGGGCAAAGGGTCGAGATAAGATAAGGGGAAAGGAAACAGAACAAGTCAAGATTGGAGACCAGAGACAGAAGAGACGAGAGAACTTAGGATTGACAGAGGGACGAGAAGCAAAGCAGAGTGTAATTAGAGTAGGAGACAAATAGGGATGACAAAAGGAGAAGATATGAGGTGAGTATGACAAGAAATGAAGCAAAGTGAAAATAAAGAGACCATAACGTGCAAGAATATGAGACAGAGATGAACACAACAAAACAATACTGGAGTTATAGTAATATCAAGACTAGAGTACTACTTACTACTCTACAACTTATATATGCTGCGGTAGGTGAGCCCTGGGGCTCAGGCCTGGGTCCCAGCAGTGGATCGCAGCACTGGGGCTCAGGGTGAGATCCAGAGATTGCATGAGATGGTGATTGTCAGGTTCCGCTGACCTTGGGGGCTCAGTCTACTGGGCGAATCCACCTTGCGGCTATCCACCGTGTACAAACACA
>JAGGAQ010000564.1:0-12687 GCA_017657225.1 Termitomyces sp. T69sscA | reverse complement strand
CTGTTGTATATGTATCCTCATTTCGCGTCTATATGACCCTGACCCGGCAACCAATTAATGCGTGCGGTGTGGTGATCTACGGGTCTCAACACATTCCAGGCGTTCCCGTTCTCGTAATGTAGATGTTTCAAGATGTTACAAAACTTGGTAGATAGCAGCCATAATTTGTACATGTACTCAGTTCTAGCATCGGGACAAGAGTCAATCCATAGGACTACATACAACCTTACCTGGGTTACAAGTGAATGTGCGTGCTCCCAATCAGTATTCATCGACATGGAATCATGAAGATCGCATAGAGAGTAATACAGAGCTTGGGGTGTGTACCTATGTTTCCAGCAATGCGTGAAATGATACAACCTCCTGCACTAACGGTACGTGGTTGCTTGACAATGCAGTGGAGATCTTGGATTTGAGGTATTATTCAAGCATCATCACCTAATTTCTCCCATTCCTTGTGCTGAGCAAAGGAGGACAGCTACCGTAATCGGGAGGTGCGCCATAAGCCACACCGATATTCGCTACTCTTTTTATCTCGTTTTTTTTTTCTTTTTATTTTTGGATAGACAAATAATACACCCTCAGTCGACCACTTATTGTTGGAGTGACAGAGGGTGAGTACAATTGTTACTTACATTCATCACGACACATTACTTACGCCGTTATGTAGACTAAATCTACGTTTTACTCTACAGGTGAATAGAATAACAGTCGACCACTTATTGTTGTAGTGACTGAGGACTAAAACCATGTTTCACTCTACACCTTGAATAGTGAACCTGGTGGTCACATATATACAAAGCAATATTGTCGCGGGAGGTTATGACTCGAGACGCAACGTGAGCCCAGCCACAGGGAACCGCGTCGACGCAACAAGCTACTTATCACCCCCGAGAATTTGTCCGGCAGTTTCCCCACACTCCGGGCCTCGAAAGCAAGTACATGCAACACTATACATACATTCATAAATGTCCATATAGATAACAAATATACTAATACACCCTCCCAATGCCCTCACACACCTCACACGTCGTCGAATCGAAAAAGAACAAACTGACTCTGCCCTTGCCCGCGCAGTTCCAGCACATGCGGCCGCCGAGCCTCGCGTCGCCCGCGTAGTATACGGGCGCGCCAGGCGGCGGGGCGGCCCACGGGCTGACGGGGATGGTGTTTGGGCGGTGGGCCGGCGGGTGAGCGGTGGGGTGGCCGTAGCCGTAGTTGGCAGGCGGAGGGACCGGCGGTTGGGGTTGGGCGTACGTTTGGGGATGTGGTGCGGGAGCAGGGGCGGGCGGGGAGCGCGGGGAGCGGAAGTTTGGCAGGGGCCGCTGGAACGTTGATGATGTTGGTTCGTCTGAGGGGGCAGAGTACGAGTACGCGAGGGGTCCCGAGAAGGGTTTGGCGTACTTGGACCAGCATTTGGTGCACGGGTGTGAGGGGTCCGAGTGTTTGTACCCGATGTTGCTGCCTGTGCTGGGGTGAGTGATAGAAAGGGAGGGAGAGACGGGGAACGTGCATTTGCGGCATACGTAGCCCTTGGGGTAGACGAGCAGCTTCCCATCGCGCAGGAGCGGGCGGCCTGGCGTGGGCGTCGACGTCGGTGCGTGGGACACTGATGCTGACGCTGACGCGGATGACGACGCGGATGATCTGCGTTGATGCTGCGTCTCGTTGCCCGTGCCGGCGGCATAGAACTCTCGCGCAAAGTCTGAGATGGGAGATTCAGGCGAGGGTGGGTTGGCGGTGGCGGGGCGCGGAGGGAGTGGTGGGGCATGCGGCGATGGCGATGTCGGACCCGGGCCTTGGTTGTACCAAGAGCCGGACGCGCGTGCACCGGGGTACGACGTCCAGCTCGACGACGGGCGCGGACGGGATTGCGACGCCGCGTCGTCGACCACAGAGGTGATCGAGTCTCTGATTTG
Source organism: Termitomyces sp. T69sscA (assembly GCA_017657225.1). NCBI lineage: Eukaryota > Fungi > Basidiomycota > Agaricomycetes > Agaricales > Lyophyllaceae > Termitomyces > Termitomyces sp. T69sscA. Next base: position 10,768 of record JAGGAQ010000564.1, on the reverse strand, counting down.
CCGGAACAACGACTGTGTCGGTGTGAGAGGCTGGGCGTGTGCCGTTTGAGCGTGCGAGGGCGTGGGGCGCGCGGGTATAGCGATGTGTGGCGGACGTTGGACGGCAGGGGCGGTCTGGAATGGGCGCCGTGGCCCGTACTGGACCGTCGACTCGCCGTGCTGGACGTCGGGCGCAGGCGTGTAGGCAGGCGGCAGCTCCTCGTCGAGGCCACTGGTGTCTACTGCAGAGTCTGGTGGTGCGCCGGTTGGATGTGGAGAGACGGCCGGTGCACGAAAGGGGTTCGTCGTCGTCGTTGTCGTCGGTGCCACCGTCTCTGTCGTCGTTGCCATCGTCGATGTCGGCCGTGGAGAGTGCTGACTTGTTCGGTGTCGAGCGGCACCCTATGACGTTGATTCCAAATAACTAAAAATAGTCTGATCCGAGACACTGCCGACATTACTAGTCTGAACAGCGCAGTCATCATCTACCTGACGCCACCAACTATCCTCCTTGATCCTCACGTCCGTAGTACACAGCTCCAACTGTGTAACCGTATACGTTTGACAGATACTCACAGGCGATGTCCTCTGCAGCCCTCACCCCACTCTCTCCCACGTCATTGATCATCATTCCCAGTCTTCCCATGTAACAGCAACACGGCCTTAGTCCGCTGACCAACTGCCACTAATCATGTCATCTATATTTCAGTCGACAGAAAAGTAGTAGCTGAAGCTTCGACGTCTACGTTTGCAAGATTGCTTCTGAATTGTCCATGATGATGATTATGAGTCTGACCCGTATTCGCGAGTACGTCAAAGAACGGATGAGAATGATGAAAGTAATGATTTGACGTTGGGTGAGTAGTGCTCAGAGCCAACATAGTAAAGCAGTAAATGTATCAGATATACTTATAGTTATTGTACTCAGGTCTGACCACATCACTTCTTGTTCTGAGTACTACATTGGTTTGATCGTTACCACTGACAGCATTCGTTTCAGGGAGCTCCATCAGCAAAAAGGCAGCGAGAAAATATGGTGATATAATAGCACTAGCCCACAGTCCAAAAGCCGGGTTTGAGCTTATTCGGAAACAATTCTGGAAGTAAGAAACTAATCACAAACAATATATCCCATAATTAGTCCTGAGTGAAAAAAAATGGCACACGCATTGAATTTCCCGATCATCAGGAGTGTTATATTTGACACACATTCTGAAATGACATGACCACAATGTTCTTATTGATTTTTAATTCTCTAGATTTAGCTTTCATATCACGGTAGTAATCATCATATTGCAAAATTGGCATACAAACAAATATAGGTGCCCACTGAAACAAAACACAAAAAGACCATATACAGTCCATGAACACATATATATGAAAAGAAAACACAGAATTGGCAAATTTAAGTAAAGAGCCAAGTCACAAGCAAGTAATCAGCGCACAGATGAAGCAGTCAAGTCAGAGTCATCCATAAAGTTCTTTGGAGCCACAGTCTAGTCAGTCCAATCACATCAACCAATGCACCTACACTTTCTTATTTGACAAAAGATATTGTTGTAACCTCACAGACAACTCAATCTAGAAGACAAGACACAACTTCCATTGTCCTTGCTTTCAATGTCCTCACCTACACCATTGCTATCATTGTTAAACCTCTCAGTACACTCTGATCCAATTCATTGATACTTGACTGATTGCACATCAGCCACCTTCCTATGTTTGGTGCAGTTATTGCCATGCTCAAGGTTCACCTGCTCAATGTACTCTTGGCAGTTTTGGCTGTTTTGACAGTCTCAGCTGTCAGGTTTCACTGAATACAGGGGCTCAGACCACTGGGCAATTCCTTACTGGGCAAACACAATGTACCACATGCATGGTGAGTACTGTTGATGAGTGTGGGGCATGAAAAACTGAGAGGCAGGGCCAAAGAAGCGAGAAGATGATGGGCAGGAGTGCCAATCACATCCAGGGCAAATAGTGCAAGAGTGAGTGCCAGGGAGTGGAGGATGAACACTAGGGCTGGTAGTGAGTCCTAGGCCAGGGACCTATGGACTGGGGTAAGTAGAGAATAGATTGGAAAGGAGACACAAATTGAGTAGAGATGAGAGACAATACAAGACAAGTAAGAAAGGAGACAAGGCAATACAAGATGAAATAACAAAGTCAAAATTAGGGAAACCAGAGTATGAAATACAAATCAAAACAGAGACAGAAATATGAGACTGTGAGCAATATCAAGACTACTGTACTAGAGGTTACACTATGACTTATATATGACAATAAGTAGGTAGGCCCCAGGGCACAGGTCCAGGCCCTGGTGATGAATTACAGCACTAGGGCTTCAAGTGAAGCCCAAGACCATGGCAGATGTCAGCGTGGGTTGTGCAGCACAAAGGAAGCTCTCAAAGGAAGAGTGTTGCTTTGGGAGCATGAGCAAGCAGGAGGCATGGAATTACAGAGAGGCAAGAAATTGAGCAGGAAAGGGGGCATGGTGCATGAAGGTCAGACTGGGAGTGATGTGTTAGTTAGGGCATGGAGATTAAGTGAGCCGAAAGGGGAAAGGGTCGAGATAAGATAAGGGGAAAGGAAGCAGAACAAGTCGAGATTGGGGACTAGAGATAGAAGAGATGAGAGAACTTAGGATTGATAGAGAGACGAGGAGCAAAGCAGAGTGAAATTAGAGTAAGAGACAAATAGAGACAACGAGAGGAGAAGATATGAGGCGAGTACAATAAGAAACAAAGCAAAGTGAAAATAACAAGACCGGAATGCATGAGAATACAAAACAGAGATGAAACATGACAAAACAATATGGGAGTTATGGTAATGTCAAGACTAGAGTACTACTTACTACTCTACGACTTATATAGTATGCAGTAGGTGGGCCCCAGGGCTCAGGCCCAGGTTCCAGTGGCAGGTCATGGCACTGGGGCTTGGGGTGAGACCCGGGGGCTGTGCAGGATGGAGTGGGGGTTGAGACATGTTGCATGGCGTGGAGGTCTTGTACTAAGGGTAGTGGTGATGGGTGCTGAGGGGACTGGTGTGTAATGGCCCAGGTGGTGTGTGTTTCTGGAGTGTCATGGAGCTAGTCTGAGGAGGTGGAATCCACTTCCCTAGAGTCATATCAAATCTGGGTGCCTTGCAGGGAAGATGTACAAGAGGACAACTTTGAGTCATTGTATTGTAGAGTACTTGAACCACAGTTGACACAGGTTGGGTCTGCAACTCATAGGTCTGAAGATTCAATCCTATGTTCAGGATGACATTGAACAATTGTCTGTGAGGCAAACTTTGTTAATGCATGTTCGTCAGCAGTAGAATACAAAAGGGGAAAGGATGAATCATCAATGCAAGCATTGATATATGAGTACATTGTGGACCAAGGACAATTGCAATGTGAATAGTGCTTGGACATCAGGATTGTGTCCAACCAAGGAGACAGTGAAAAAGAGAAGTCAGCTACTCATTGTAGTGTACCAATGTTGATTGAGGCATAGTAACTTGAATCCACATCTTACTTCCAAACATACAAATGAGCAACATATTTAGGACTACTGAATATTGGCACAAACACATCTAATTTGTTTTGATGATGCCAGCGACGGATTGTTTTGTCCTGCACACACACTTCATGCAGTATTATCCATGTCATTCCAGAAATCCCAAGCATCAAAGAAGGTGTTGTCAGAGTACTCCCAACAGCACACTGCCAGAAGAGTGTGCAAAAGGTCCAAGCTTGTTATTCATAACACAAAGTCATTTGGCATAGAGAACCAATAAATTGAACTTTTGACCTTGATGAGAAGGCACAGAATTGCCAATTATATGAACATAGGCTCCAAAAAGTAATAGTATGCTGTTCAGTAGTTGTTTTGCAGAAATCTACACATGTCTACACATGTTCAACTTTTGTTTTGAGTCAACTCATGTACAAAGATTTGATACAAGAACCAGTGGAAGTTAAAAACAAACTTGAGTTTTCTAGCAGAGTTTAAGATTAAAAGCAGAAGTCTTCAATGCTGCCATAACCACTTTATCTGATGTAATCATGGTGCAAATAGCAGGGTTTTATGGGCATCACAGTGGTGAGAAATTCAATATAGATGAGATTGAGCAGGATTAGAGTTTGAGATGTATGGAGATAACCATGATCAGAGTTTGTTTTATTTGCATTCAGTTCTGTGGGCTCTACTGCTGTAGTGTTGAGGAATATAAGTAGGTTCCAACGTATGAATTTGCCTTTTCCACCCTTCTCTGCTCTTACATGCTATGTGATCACTGTGTTGTTACTTGACCACTGGGCAAGTCCTTACTAGGCAGACACAATGTACTACATGCATGGTAAGTATCTTCAATGAGCACAGGGCATAAAAGACCATAAGATGGGGCCAAGAATGCAAAAGGTTAAGATGAGAGACAAAGAAAGAATGAAATGGAAAGTGGGACTGGAGACAAGATGATGAGTTAGAAGAGAACTTAAAGAGTTTAATTGAAGTGAGAGAGTCAAAAAGAATAGATTGAGTGAGGATGAGATAAGTAGAAACAAGGAGAAATAAGATGATACAAGACAAGTACAAAACAAAACAAGAGCAATGAGGCAAGACAAGACAGAGTAATGAAACTAAGAGAAATCAAACCAAGAGCATGAACATGGACAAAAACAGAGATTACAGCAATATTAAAACTACTGTACCAAGTGCTATGTTATGACTCATATATTGGTGGTAGGTAGGCTCTGGGCTACAGGTCCATGCTCCAGTGAGGAGTCATGACACCAGGGCTCCTGATATGGTCCAGGTGTAAGGGCAACCTCTGGGAGTTGCAGCTCAATCACACAACTAGCAGAGGGAAATCTGAAGTTATATTAGGCATGATAATCAATGATACAATGGTAACTAATCACCTAGCAGAGAGAAATCTGAAGAGAACAAGTCTAAGAATCCCTGCTACTTGGTGCGGCACATCAGCAGGTGGCCGAGGTGTGAGAACAATTGTACAGGTTACTGGAGCTAATTTTTACCTTGGATAATGCTTGAACAAGGAGTGTGGGAAGTTTTGGGGGTTTCCTAAAAAGAAAACAATCTCCAGTGATCTCTGGGGGTCTAGAACAAGCCCTGGGAGTTCTGAGGAGTGGCATAGGAGGTGGGCTGGGGTGTAGTGAAGTGCCAAAAATGGAAGTCAAATGGGAGTCCCTTGACAGGTGCAGGCATTGAAGATGCCCCAAGTACTTGATACAACTGATCCCTCATTTAGCACTCTTGCTGCAGCACTGACAGGAGCCTGGAAGTTGATGTTTCTGATTGTCAACCAAGGGATCTCTGGTTGTTCCAATGATCTTGCTCATTATGGTTGTCAGTATGAAGACCATGGCATTGGTCACTAGGATGGTCATCATCACCATCTTGACCACTCAGATACCTATCTAGCTCTCCAGTTCTTGTGACAAACTGTTGCTGCATATTCTTGATTGGCATTACTTCTTTACGCTCTTCAAACACTCCCTGATCATCACCCCCCTTTAGCATGTAGCGTCTTGACATGCGGAGTAAAAGAAGTTCTGGATTGCCTGGTCCACTGGTGAGATGAGATAGATTCCCTGGATGGCCTGGGGTGCATCTGGGTGTCTCCAGTGGAACTCTCTGACAAGTTCTGGCACATGCATGTTCTCTTAGTGTTTCCAGGAGATGTCTTTGATTCTATAACCTTTCTACTTCACCTTGTACTGTAGTTGCCTTCTGAATAGGCAACTGTCCAGGATTTTCTCCACCTTGTACTCCTTGTTATCATTGCTCACCACTGAAGGTGGAGGAGGTGCTGGGCATCACCTCAGAATAGGGTCCTCCAGGGCCAGTGTTAGCTTGACCACATTGAATACCAGGTGAAGCTGTCACATTCCTGCTGGGAGCCAGAGCTGATTAGGCTAGCAGGCCTACCTGTTGTTCCACCATGAAGGGTCCTACCAGATAGACCTGGTCTCCAGGCTGATACTTGAGTGCTGGGGTTCTTCCATGGTTATAGTATCAGGCCATGTTGTCCTTTGCCTTTGCCAAAGCAGCCTTGGCCTGCTCCTGCACCACCTTCATCTGGTCTACAAACTTGCTCACAGCTTTGTTCTCTAAGGGCTGGGCTCAGGGCTCAAAGCCTATGTGTGGGTAACACTTGGTGTCCAGGAAGAAGGGCAACACCTGAGTGGCTGCATGAACATAGTTGTTGTACTGGAACTCAGCATCTGGAAGCAGCTCGTCCCAGTCATTCTGACACTCATTGCAAAAAAGGTGGAGGTACTGCTCAAGCTCCTGGTTCATGTGTTCTGTCTGGCTGTTGGACTGTGGAAGGTAGGCAATGGAGGTGTGGAGCTTCATATCGAGCACTTGGTAGAGTTCTCAGGTGAACTCTGCTATGAACTGTGGGCCTGGAGCTTTCAGACATTCTTCCAGTACAGGTTCATGGCGCCCATGGTAGAGCAAGTGGTGTGGGTGGGGATGAAGTGCACTTGTTTGCTGCAAAGGTCCTGATAGTGAGTGAAGTTGTCTGGTGGGGAGGTGGCACTGAGGCTTGGTCCAGAGGCAAAGGTCACATGTACTAGTGTAGAATCCAATGTACCGGGACATCTGGGACCACCAGTAGTTCCAGGACACTAGCTTCAGCATCTTTCATTGGCTGGGATGTCTGGCAATGTCAATGTGGGAGTTGTGGTGCTGCTGGACAATCTTCTAGCAGAGCTCCAGGATTTTGGACACATAGATATGGTCACAGAAGGTCAGAAGCCCATCCTAAAGGGCCCATTCATCTGTGCAAATCAACTTGGCCCCCATGGTGGGTCCCGACTTCAGAGCCATGGCTGCCTGAGCAACAACATCTTCATGGCAGCCATCCTGGTTTCCATGCTGGATGTCCAAGAGGATATCAACCTCTGCTTCCTGGATGGCCAAGCCCTCCATGTTCCAGATGGCAAACAACTCTGGCCAAAGGAGCACAAAGTTGCTGTTCTTGTTCTCTCTAGTGCCATGGTCTGCTCTTTAGAACAGCACATTGGGCTTTTCCATACTCTGGCCAGGCTTGTAGTGCAATGAAAAGTCAAAGTTGACTAAGTACAGGGTCCACTGAGCCTGTTGGTGGTTGAGCTTCTTGGCTGTTCGGAAGTACTCAAGGTTCTCATGATCTGTCCAAACCTTGAAGTTAAGCCAGGCACCCTCCAAAAAGTGCTGCCATTCTTTGAAGGCCCAAATGATAGCCAGCATTTCCTTGTCATAGATCTCATAATTGCACTCTACCACATTCAAGCTCTTGGAGTAGAAGGCCACTGGATGCCACTTTCCATCATCCCAGGACTGTTGCAATAAGACAGTTCTAGTGGCAAAGTTGGAGCTGTTGGCCGTGCCGCCTCCCCACCAGGGAACTCCACCTGCTACCCATCCCATCCAAATAATGGAGCGTAGCTTTGGTGGACTTCATTGTAGAACTCCCCGACACTCATGGCTACAATGCTATCATAGTAGTGGTGGATCTCTGTGGCAAACAAGCGCACTTCATCTCGACCCACACCACCTGCTCTGCCATGGGTGCCACAAACCTGTACTGGAAGAATGTCTGGAAGCTCCATGGCCTCTCAGATGCCTACATGTTGGACCGGGGCCCACAGTTTGTAGCAGAGTTCACCTGGGAGCTCCTCAATGTGAAGCTCCACACCTCCACCGCCTACCATCCCCAGTCTGACGGCCAGACAGAACATGTGAACCAGGAACTGGAGCAGTACCTCCACCTTTTCTGCAATGAGCAGCAGGATGACTGGGATGAGCTGCTTCCAGATGCCAAGTTCCAGTACAACAACCATGCATGGGCATTGGACCCTGGGCCTGGCTCTCGGAAAATGAAGCTGTGAACAAGTTTGTGGACTGGATGAGGATGGCACAGAAGGAGGCCAAGGCCACTCTAGCAAAGGCAAAGGACAACATGGCCCGGTACTACAACTGTGGAAGAACCCCAGCGCCCAAGTACCAGCCTGGAGACCGGGTCTATCTGGATGCCTTTGACATCACCACCACTCATCCATCAAAGAAGCTCTTGCACCGTCAGCCAGGACTCTTCATGGTGGAATGACAGGTAGGCCCGCTAGCCTACCGACTCCAGCTCCCAGCAGGAATGCAACAGCTTCACTTGGTATTCAATGTAGTCAAGCTAACACCAGCTCTGGAGGACCCTATTCCAGGACAACACCCAGTGCCTCCCCCACCACTGGTGGTGATCAATGACAACGAGGAGTATGAGGTGGAAGAGATTCTGGACAGCCGCCTATTCAGAAGACAACTACAGTACAAGGTGAAGTGGAAGGGTTACAGGATTGTAGACATCCCCTGGGAGCCCCAGAAGGACATGCATGTACTGGGACTGGTCAGAGAGTTCCACCGGAGACATCCAAATGCACCCCAGGCCATCCGGGGAATCTATGCCATCTCACCAGCAGACCAGGCAATCCAGAACTTCTTTTACCCCACATGTCAGGATGTCGCACACTAGGGGGGGGGGTAATGTCAGGGGACTTCTATTCAACGTCCATTTTTGAGCACATCCTACGCCACTCCCTGGGACCCCTGGGGCTTGCTCTAGACCTCCAGAGATCTCTGGAGGTCATTTTCTTTTTAGGAAATCCCCAGAACTTCCCGTCCTTCCTGACTGAACATTATCCAAGGTTAAGGTTAGCTCCAATCACTGTACAGTTGTTCCCATGCCTCCACCGCCTGCTGATGCGCCACACCAAGTAGCAGGGAATCCTTAGACTTGTTCTCTTTGGATTTCCCTCTGCTAGGTGATTAGTTACCATTGTATCATTGATTACCAGGTCTAATATAACTTTGGATTTCCCTCTGCTAGTTGTGTGATTGAGCCGCAACTCCCAGAGGTTGCCCTTACAGCCTCCTTTGCCTCTGTCATCTTTGTAGCACTCTCCTTCACCTCCTCCGGTGCTCTTTCAATCTTGTGGGGACTTGATTCTTGTCGTTTGTGGCCTACATATACAATTTGATCTTCATGGGATTGTAGTGTCATCCTGGTGAGGTTGCATGTCTGGGTTTAGTGTGTTGATTTCAACATCAAGAGTATCTCGGTCATTATAGTTGTCCTGTGAGATGGTCGGCAAAGACTCATCAAGTTGTTGAAGAGGTGGGATAGGGGGTGAAGTGTCTATGAGCAAAGCTTTGTGCTATTTGACAAATTTAATGTGGTGCGATTGATACACCTTGTGATTTTTCTTATCCCAGCATCTGTATGTTTTGGAATTTTGGCTGCCATGACCGCTACCAGCCCCTGGGACTCCAAACCTCCCAAAACCACCCCCACAACTGCCCTGGGCCTGGACCGCTATCCAGCCAACTCCTTCAGCAACCTCCAGCCATCACCGCCTGTCACTGCCACCAGCCACCGCCACCCCTGGCATCCTCTCAGCCATCACTGCTGTGACCACCACATCAGCACCAGCCTCGGCTATCACACTGCCATAACCGCCACATCAGCGCTGGCACCGGCAACATCCAACACCCCCCCCCGGCCCGTCCCGAGACCCCCATCATGCATCACAATCACGCATCACTGCAAACCCAATCTCTGCACGCCATGCTCTGCTCCTGCTCCCCTCCTCACTGCCTCACCACCACATGTCTCTGCATTCCCAGTGCAAGACCTCTGTGCCACGTGACATGTCTCAACCTCCACCTGTCCCACATGACCCCCAGGTCTTACCCCAAGCCCTGATGCCACGACCCGCCACTGGAACCTGGGCCTGAGCCCCGGGGCCTACCTATTGCATAGTATATAAGCTGTAGAGTAGTAAGTAGTACTCTAGTCTTGATATTACTATAACTCCCATATTGTTTTATCGTGTTTCATCTCTGTTTCGTATTCTCACGTGTTCTGGTCTCATTATTTTCACTTTGCTTCATTTCTCATTGTACTCGTCTCATATCATCTTGTTGTGTTTGTCTCTGTTTTGTATTTTTGCACGTTCCGGTCTTGTTATTTCACTTTGCTTTGTTTCTTATCGTACTCACCTCATATCTTCTCCTCTCGTTGTCTCTATTTGTCTCTTACTCTAATTTCACTCTGCTTTGCTCCTCATTTCTCTATCAATCCTAAGTTCTCTCGTCTCTTCTGTCTCCGGTCCCCAGTCTCAACTTGTTCTGTTTCCTTTTCCCCTTATCTTATCTTGACTCTTTCCCCTTTCAGCTCACTTAATCTCCGTGCCTCCGTTTCCATCCCTGGGACTCACCAAGTCCCCATACTTGTCATCCCTTTGAACCCCAGAACTTGCTCGCACACCAGCGCTCACTCGTTCTGCCCTCCTGCATCCCCAGGACTCACGACTACCCCCCAGCACTCGTCCTCCACTCCCCTGGCACTTGCCCCCTCCTCCCACGTTACTAGCACTTCCTTACACACCTCCCCCACCCCGCTTCGGTCTCCTATGCCTTGCACCCTACCGGTACTCTTGTCAGGGGACCTCTCTTTACATTCTTTTTCCCTCAGCCATGCTTCACTTTCATTCAGTTCCTTTGCCTTTCTTCTCAACTTGTCAAATCCCTCATTGGTCGGACTGTGGGAAACTACTTCCTTATTGGACATTCCTCTTTGGCTGGATGGACTCACAGCCACTACTGGCAAAATCGTTGGCATACGATTTGCGGTCATGTGGCATGTGCATGACCTCTGCATGTGCTCAGAGTGACTCCTTAGACTTGTTCTCTTTGGATTTCCCTCTGCCAGGTTAGTACCGTACTAGCTATTTGTGACCTAC
>JAGGAQ010000563.1:0-12721 GCA_017657225.1 Termitomyces sp. T69sscA | reverse complement strand
CGGGGGGCGGGGGCGGGGGCGGCGGGGGGGGGGGGGGGGGGGGGGGGGGGGGGGGGGGGGGGGGGGGGGGGGGGCGGGGCGGGGGGGGGGGGGGGGGGGGGGGGGGGGGGGGGGGGGGGGGGGGGACGTCAGCACACACGCACACGCACGCGCACAGCACAGCACGCGAAGCAGGGGGCAGCCACGCAGGCACAGCCACGCACCGTCAAGCGCGTCCTGCTGGACCGCGAGCGCGTTCTTGCGGCGCGCCTTGGCGGCGAAGAGGCGGAGCGTCTTGGCGCGCACGCGCTGTGTTGCTTTTTTCATCTGCGTGATGTCGTGTGCGAGGTCGTCGTAGAGCGAGAGGGCCGTGTCGTATTTCGCGAGGAGGGCCGTGAGCGGGTGCGCTTGGGGGTGCGCGTGCGGGGGCGGGTGCGACATTGTGTGCGGGGCTTTGGGGCGCGCGGGCTGGGTGGGTGGGTGGTATATGTACGAGATCTCACAGCGGCTGACGGCAAGCAATGGGGTTTTTTTTTTTTTTTAATATACATATATATTTATTTTCGTAGCGTGGTGTATCTAGGCGGGCGGAGCGTACGCCTCGTTCAGCGTGGCTATGAGCCGCGCGAGCCTCTCTGCGGGCACGAGCATGATGCGCCCCCGCGTGTCGAGCCCGAACGCCTCCTTGTCCCGCGGCTCGCTGTCGGCCTTGAAGCGGTAGTCGACCGCGTGCGTCGACGCCTGCGGGTGCCGTCTCAGCTTTGAGGCATCGCGAGCACACACACGCGCGCATATGCATACGCACCAGTTTGATGTACTCGTCCTCGGGGTGGTACGGGTACACGCCGTCCGGCGCGGGCGCGGGCGGCGCCGTCTCTGCGCGCTTGGACTTCTTGGACGTCGGGCCCTTGAGGTGTGCGCTGTTGAGCAGCAGGGACTCTTCGTCCGGCGTGAGGTGGTACGTGCGGGAGACGAACAGGTAGTGGCTGAATCTATACGGCTCGTTCTATATAAAAATTCAGCGCGTCAGAGCGGGTGTTCGCGCGGGATTAGGGGGGACGCGCATCGTCTATGGCCCACTGCATCTCGTTGGCGAGCATGGTGTACATCGGGGGCACGACCTGCACGGGCATGTTGATGAGGCGCTCGGAGAGCACGAGGCCGACGTGCGTCTGGGACTGCGAGAACAGCGCCTGGAGCGCGCCGTGGAACGCGGGGTCCGCCGCCGCCTTCTCGAGGACGTAGTGCGCGAGCGCCTTCATCGCCGGGTGGGCCTGCGGGCGGGTGAGCGTGCGGCGCTGCGCGGCGGGCGCGGCGGGACGGGACGTACGTGGTGCACGTGCATGTTGAGCACGGTGAGGATGGCGTACGGGTCGCCCGCGATGCCGTCGGTCTTGATGGTCGTGCCGACGGTCGGCTGGCCCAGCACGAGCTCGGTGAGGCCGTGCAGGTCGAGGCCGTACGCCTCTGCGTCCTTCCCGAGGAGCTGGGAGAGGAGCCGCTTCAGCGCTTGGTAGTCGACGCTGGGATTGGGGTCGAAAAAATCGAAATCGACATCGATCAGGGACTACTGGGTGGGTCTCGTCGGGTGGGTGCCTCGCGGAGCAGGAGACGGACATACCACGTCGGACGAAGAGTCGTCAGAGTCGTCTGCGCCAGACTGTTTGCGTTTCGACATTGCAGATGCCAACTTTTGCCGAGCCCCCGAGATCACTCCTGCTGGGATTATGTAAGGAGACACGTGACACGCGTGGAGGTCATCTCCCTGGTCTCGGAATGCCCGGAAAGCTATCTAAAGTGATGCAAGGTCCGTGACGCCCCCTGGTTATAAGTAGATGGATCATGGATGGCATCACACCCAATGCTCAGAGCTCGACTCTTGCCATCGCCGTTCCGCACGCCCTTCCACCGTCGCCATGCAAGCTCCGCGCGCCGGCCCTCCACGAGGTGGACCGTGGGCTTGTTCTCTGGCGGTGCTCTCCTCGCCGCCGCGCTCGTCTCGCTGCCACCCATCCGAGCCGAAGCCGCCCCCGCCGATCCCACCACCGACATGACGCTCGGCGAACTCGCCAGGGCCTACGCCGTGTTCACCCTGTGCTCCTTCCCGACGCTCGTCGACAACTCCCCGAGGCTCCTGCAGCTCGCGACGGCCCCGGGCATCCGCTGGTTCGGCGAGAGATTTGTCCGATGGACGTTCTTTGACCAGGTAAGCACGCGCGAGTGGGGCACGACTCGTATCTGGATTGTATCTCTCACAGTTTGTCGGCGGCGAGACGGCGGAGAAGACGCTTCCGCTGCTGTACAAGCTCCGCGCTGTGAACAAGGGCGCGCTATTTGCGTATTCGGTCGAGGTCGACGAGAGCGAGGCTACAGGGTCGCCATCGGCCACGAAGGAGCCGTCGCCGCATAAACGCATCGTGGACGAGATGATCCACTGCGTTGACGTCGCCGCCGACTTTGAGGATGGCGTGGCCGGCAAGCAGCACACCGGCCGGCGGACCTGGGTGGCGATAAAGATGGTCCGCCAATCTCCCCTTCCCGCTATCAATGTTTAAATGACGTACTCAGAGCGCGCTACTACCCGACGCGAACATTCTCATCAGGTTCTCTTCCCACCTCCTAACCACCCGCCCGGACCGATCAATCGCCTACCCGGGCTGCCCGCACCCCTCCGACCTCGACGCGCTCGCGAACCCCGCAGCCGCGGCGCTCAACGCCCACGACCTCGCCGCCCTGCGCGACCTGCACGCCGACCTCACGAGGATCTGCGCACGCGCACAGGAGCGCGGGGTCCGCATCATCGTCGACGCAGAGTACAGCTGGTACCAGCCCGCAATCGACGCCCTCACGCTCTCCCTCTCGCGCCGCTTCAACAAGCCCCCCGCGCGCGCGGACACCGGTCAACGCGGTGCGGCGGTCCAGCCGCTCGTGTACGGCACCTACCAGGCCTACCTCCGCCGGCGCGTCTCTCCCCCTCCCCCCCCTCTCCGCAGTCGCGTGCTAATGGAGTGTGTGTGATATAGGACCCCCGCGCTCCTCGCGCAGGCCCTCGCGGACGCAAAGGCGGGCGGCTACGCGCTCGGCGTCAAGCTCGTGCGCGGCGCGTACCACCCGCACGAGGTCGCGGCGCACAAGGCGCGCGTCGCGCGCGCGCCGTCGCTCCTGCTCTCGTCGTCGTCTGAGCCGGAGGAGGAGCCGGAAGGCGCGCATGTGTGGCTTGCGAAGCGCGAGACGGACGCGTGCTACGACGCGTGTGTGCGCGTGCTTGTGCGGGCGGTCCGGGAGGACGTGCGCGCGTCTGCGGGTGGGGACGCGCGGGCGCCGCAGACGCCGCGGCTCGGCGTGCTTTTTGGGACGCATAATTGGGCGAGCTGTGATGTGATACTTGGGGAGCTCGTGCGGAGTGGACTGGCGGCGCGCGGTGGGGCGGGGGGGGAGCTTGTGGTTGTGCCGGATGAGGTGGCGGAGCGGGTCGCGATTGGGCAGTTGTATGGTGCGTTGTCTCGGTGTCGGTGTCGGTGTCGGTGTCGGTGTTGGTGTTGGTGCCGGTGACTTTGCTGATGGTTGTGGGGATAGGCATGTGTGATGACTTGACGAATTACCTCGTTAACAAGACGGCGTGTGCTACGCCGTTGATCATCAAGTACGTTTGTCTTTCTCTCCCCTTCTCCTTGTTCTCTCTTTCGTGATCCAAACCTCGTCGATCTCTTTTTTTCCGTAGATACGTCCCGTACGGCGCGCTTTCCGAGGTACGCGTCTCATCATCATCGTCATCGTACTGATCCCAAGCTAACGCTCACGATACATCCGCAGGTGATGCCGTACCTGAGCCGCCGGGCGATCGAGAACAGGTCGGTGCTGGGAGAGGGCGCGGCGGCGGTGGAGCGCCGGCGGGCGGGCGGGGAGATTTGGAAGAGGGTGTGGGCGTGGTGGTGAGGGGTATGTGATGAGGGATTGGAGATACCCGGGATGGGTAGTGAGATTGATTGCAATTGATTTCTGTGTTTTGGTTTGGGGATTTTTGGGGGCGGGTGAATTCTGCCGAGGCAATTGGTTGTGGTTGTGGTTAGGGCTCGGATTGGTGTTGTTGCAGACGTCGTGTTTTTCTCGTATATATCGGGCTGGTCTTAATTGCAGGGGGGTGGCTAGACGTGTCCCTATGTGACATACCCACCGACATCGATGAACACGGATACAGTCAGTGTTTTGATCTATGGTTCAGTTGGCTATAGGTGATTTGAGCTCACGCTCGGTCTGTGTTATAACGACTGAGGGTGCTGTGCGTCAATATATCTATAGATGTGTGGCGTTTTGCCTAAAATGGAACACGTTCGACGAACCAGTTGGACTACCTGTCCCATTAGAACAAAGCTCGTTACAATACTATGACCCGTTATGCAGAGTGAACCACGCTCTGATCCTGCTCGTCATTTCCATAGCGGGGACCGAGCCGCTACAGTTATGTCTACTTGCAGTGAGTGTGAGGTAATCTCTTTCATCATGCGGTTTATGGTGTCGCGGGCCACAGGTGAGATTTATTACGTTTTGGTTTGGGGATTTTTGGGGGGCGGGTGAATTCTGCTATGGCGCGGTTGTGATGTGCTGTAGCTGACTACAGTCAAACCCCTTATAACCCATGGCCCCTCTGGAGAAGCCAAAAAGTATGGGTTATCCGGGGGTATGGGGTACGGGAGGGGTCATTGTAGAGTCATTTCTGAGGCTTATTTTCAGTCAATATGTCTATCAATAGACTATTTTCTATTATATTGAACATCTTTGGAGGTGAAATTTTTAGTAAGAGTGGTAGGATGGAGAGACTGATATTCCTGTGTTTGTTTGGCATCCAAAGTTCACCAGAATCCCTTCCAACTTGATTGCATATGGCTGGTCAATGTCAGATACATATTTGAGGATAGTTGAGGCTGCACCACACTCTTCTGATGTGAATTCGATTGACCAAGAGCATGTTCATAGTCAGAAGCCTTGTCAAGGAGTTCAATGACTGCTTCTTTGTCAATCAGGTTGGCATCGTTGTCTAGCCATGTCTCGTCGGCATCTGAGATGATCATCATTTCCTTCAGTTGTGCAAGAAGACCTTGTTTTGTTTACAGGGTTTCGGTCGGTCTCTGATTCAAGTTTAACGATACCTGCTTTCAGGATTTGAAGGGGTTTTTCAGTGTGCTGGAGCAACAGAATATGGTTTGCGAAAACTTATTTTTCAACTTGAATGATTTGTTACATAGATTTTTTGTTGTATTCTCGATAGATTGTGGTTGTGTGGGTGTCGTCGATCCATATGCATGACAACAGAAATTGATTTATCAGTCAGATATCTATCTATTTTAGGTAAAGTATGGGTTGTGACCCCTCTGATGACCTATGGGTTATGGAGTATAGGAGGGTTGCCATATTTCCCTGCGAATAAAGTCGGTGGATGACCCAAACCCATGGGTTTTCCGGGGTTATGGGTTACGAGGGGTACGGGTTATAAGGGGTTTGACTGTACATACTTTGATGAGATTTCGGGGATTTTTTGGTGGGTGAATTCTGCTATGGCAAGGTTATGGTTATGTTATGCAAACAACTTTGAGTCGGAATTGATGAGATGGTCGAGATCATGAGATGTCGTTGTGATGCACTGTAGCTATGATGAGATGTGATGTGATGTGGCAAGATCACACTCGTTGGCCATGGATATGCCAGTGGGAATTACATGAAACTTTGAAGCTTAAAACTTAAAGGGCTACCTGGGTTCGAGCGAGCGCAGGAGATTGGAATCTTTTGAGCACCGGTCGGTTGATATGGTGAAACGGAAGGGCTCGGTTGGTGTTGTTGCAGACGTCGTGGCTTGGTGATGCTTTTCGCGCCATGCGTCGGTTAGGCCTGCTTGTATATATCTGCTGGTAGGGGGTGGCTAGACGTGTCCGTACATGACATACCCACCGACATCGATGAACACAGATACAGTAAGTGTTTTGATCTATGGTTCAGTTGGCTATAGGTGATTTGGGCTCACCCTCGGTCTGTGTTATAACGACTGAGGGTGCTGTGCGTCAATATATCTATAGTTGTGTGACGTTTTGCCTAAAATGGAACATGTCGGAATTGCACTCGACGAACCAGTTGGACTACCTGTCCCATTAGAACAAAGCTCGTTACAATACTATGACCCGTTATGCAGAGTGAACCACGCTCTGATCCTGCCAGTCATTTCCATAGCGGAGACCGAACCGCTACAGTATGTCTACTTGCCGTGAGTGTGAGGTAATCTCTTTCATCAACCGGTTTATGGTGTCGTGGGCCACAGATTTTAACAAATTCGCACAAGACCTTACCACTTTACCTCCTTTGATGATCTGTGTGTAGTCGGAAGTATGTGTGTACTTATCAGCGACTTTTTTTCTACTTTTGCTTCAACTAATCTTTGGGACCGTGCATAGCATAGAATACGTTGACACTTGTCCGGTCGGACTCCCCAGATGCATTATCCCTCTGGCATGGGGGCATAGCATTGCCATCAAGCTGTGTAGATTTTATATGGTCATAATGCCGGCGGTACGCGCCCACAAAAACAGGCCGTTTCCTGCTCACAAAATTACATGGGCGACTGTCTATCTGCTCAGGGGAAATTATTTTACGTGGTTTCCGAACGTCTACCCTGTCTACTCATCAGAGCCATCAGGACGCGGCGAGGAGCGAACGGGCTCGAACGGAGATCTATTAGTATATAGATGAAACTGTCACCCTCCATTCTCGCGTCCTTTCGACTCGGTTTCGCTGGCCTGTGCTGATTCGCCATGGTCGGCGCGTTTCTTGTCTTGGGCGCTACTGCGTCCCATTTGTGTCTGCTCGCGCTGGGTGCCCGCACGCACGTGCAGGGCTTCCACAAGCACGACGACGTGACTCTTGATTTGACTATCAAGAATGGGATCATAAGCCCGGATGGGTTCACTAGATCGTTGGTTTTTTTTTTCTCTGCGATTTTGTTTTCATATCAAGTTTTGATTTTCAGCTCTGTCCTGGCCGGTGGAACGTTCCCTGGCCCGACGATACGTGGCAAAAAGGTGATTCTTGAACCGAGCGGGGTTTCTGAAGTGCTTGATATCGTTGCCAATAGGGAGATAGGTATCGAATCAATGTTATAGACCATTTGACCGACGACACTATGTTTCGGAGTACTAGCATCGTGAGTTCCCTCCATGGCACGTTTTGAATGATGGTTTTGAACTTGGCGTAGCATTGGCATGGTATTCTTCAGCATCATACCACTTGGGCCGATGGTGCTTCGTTCGTAACGCAGTGCCCGATAGCGCCTAATGATTCCTTCCTTTATGACTTTACTGTTCCTGATCAGGTGGGCACTTTTTGGTATCATTCTCATCTTTGTCAGTCTTGCAGCTCGACGTAAGTACGTAAAAATCAGGTGCTGATATCGTCTCTTAGCAACGCAGTACTGTGATGGATTGCGCGGTCCCTTTGTCATCTACGATCCACACGATCCGTACAAGAAGATGTACGACGTCGATGATGGTGCGTTGCATTCAGTCCTTGAAGACAGATCGAAATTGGTGGCTCAATTCCTGTTTATGTAGAATCGACAATAATCACCCTCGCTGATTGGTGAGTTCCTCCATGCCCGACCGAAGCTGGATCCTCGAACCTGGTTTCTAGGTACCATGATCCTGCAAAAAAAGCTTCCGTTAGCGGCATACCTCTCTCGTCTTATTCAACGTTGATCAACGGTAAAGGCCGCTGGAAAGGCTCGCCTGCTAATACGAGCCTCGCCGTGGTGAATGTAAAAAAGGGCTTGAGATACCGTTTCCGTATTATCGCAATGTCCTGTGACCCGAACTTCACGTTTTCGATCGACCAGCATGACTTGACCATCATTGAGGCCGATGGCGAATACACGACTCCTCTGACAGTCGATCAGCTCCAGATCTTCGCGGGCCAGCGTTATTCGGTCGTCGTCAATGCAAATCAACGTGTTGGGAACTACTGGATCCGCGCTAACCCAGATCCTCGAAGTGTTCCGGGCTTTGATGGTGGCAGGAACTCTGCTATTTTTAGATACCATGGGGCGCCACTTTGCGATCCTGAAACAAATCTGACGGCACAAGCAAAAAAACCGTTGAAGGAGTCCGATTTGCATGCTTTGTACAACCCTGCTGCTCCTGGGTTGCCACAAGTAGGTGGTGCAGATATTAATCTGCTCCTTAGAATTTCTGTCGACTTTAATCACAAACCTTTCCCCGTCTTTATGATGAACAACGTATCGTTCGTTCCGCCCACTGCGCCCGCTCTCCTGCAGATTATGAGTGGAGCACAGACAGCACAGGATCTGCTACCTCACGGAAGTTACTATGAATTACCTCGTAACAAAGTTGTTGAATTGACTATTCCTGGTGTTCCTTATGAGCTTGGTGGACCAGTAAGCATTGAAGTGTTCCATGACACCGTACTGACCACTTTCCTCCAGCATCCTTTCCACCTGCATGGCGTATGTCCATTTACGCCTTCTCCCCGATGATATCACCAGTACTCATGTCCAGACAGCACTCTTTCTCTGTCGTACGTAGCGGAGACAGCGATCAATACAATTATGCCGACCCGGTACGCCGCGATGTGTTTAACACCGGCTTCGCGGATGGAAACGCTACAATTCGCTTCGTTACTGATAATGCTGGGCCTTGGTTCTTGCACTGGTGCGTCTTTTTATTTCTACTGACATATATTTTGATTGCGGACTTAAGTCATATCGACTGGCATCTCGAGCTGTATGTATCTTATCTTCGTGCGTATAGGGATATTGAACTTAAGGGTTCTTTCATAGCGGTCTGGCTATTGTATTCGCTGAGGACATCCCTCACGTAAATGCAACGGATCCAACTCCCGGTAAGTAATTGCTCACTCTTACCGCATGTTCCCTTCTGTGATATTCATTTTACTCTTGTAGCGGCCTGGGACAAACTTTGTCCCAAGTATAATAGTCTGAAGCCCAACCAGTTGTGATTTTCACCAGACACTTGAGACATTCACTCGATATAACGATTAGTATATGATTTTTCCATCGTGATACTGTGACAGAATCAGATCCATGTTCAAGCGCATCAATTATTAATGGCCGCAAGATAACACCATACTTCCTGCATGAGTCGTTTTCAGATGTGAGCGCTCCGTCACCAGTTTGTAGAAGATACGCTTCAGCTTAGATTTATACTCAAGAATTTTGACTGTCTTTTCAGCTTTCTCTGATATGACAACTGCAGAACTGTAGTTGGTTCAGGTAATGGCACTAACCATCCATTACATCAATATCCAATGCTCAGGGATAATTAGCTTTCATAGGCATACATAAGAGATTGACTGAGACGAATGAGTCTTTGTTAGCGGTAGGTCACCTGTAGATGAAGGCATATTCAGGCCTTCGGATTAACCAGCTCCATCCTGAGTGGTAACTGAGGAGTCTCGGGAGAATCCTTCAAGACCGGTGTCGTGATCCCACTCATCTGCCAGAAAATTTCTTTCTCTGGAGGGTAGAATCTGAATTGGGAGACGAGGGTGGACAAAACAACCTCTGTAGGGTTCCACAAATCAGAACTGTGCATGCAAGATAAAGTGAGGTTTTTACTCATTTCCAACTGCGAGAACTTGAACCCAATACATGCTCGACCGCCACCCAGGAACGTCAGGCTGAAGAATAATATTAGTTTCGGTTTGCAACCCCAGGCCAGACTGACAGATGAGAATAGATCCCGGGCATATGAGCTTCGTGCAAAGCCTCTGGGATGGGCGCGAGCCATCGTTCTGGCTTCCACTCAAGAGCATCCGCACCCCACAAAAGAGGATCACGATTAGCATTTAAAATGGCAATGAAAATCTTAGTATTATTTGGGACCAAAATTGAATCCATCTCGCGTCCGTCGATTCCTTTAATCGGGGTGGAAAGAGGTAATATGACATCTTTCCTGGCGCTACAAGGATTGAGATGGATCAGGACAAGCCGGTGAGTGAGGGTACGCACACTCTGATAACCCTTGGCACTGGAGCATGGCTGAAGGTAGAGAATTAATGACGAGGCGGAGACAGGCAAGTCCCAAACGACCTACAGACGAAGGGTTTCCCGACACACTGCATCCATGAAGGGTAGTGAGACAAGATCGTCGTAGGGTATGTCGCCGTTATGCAACTTGCGTGCTTCAATAACTTCAGAACGAAGGCGCTCCTGTATCTCGGGGTGCAGTGACAGGAGGTGAAGAGTCCGCGAGAGTGCGTTGGAAGTTGTATCGGTGGCAGCAAAAGCAAAAGTCCTATCATCGTCATATTCTGCTGATACTCATTAGGCTTTAGACTCACGACATCTACATTCAAGTATCAGATGAAGAAACGTCGGGTAATATTGTCCGACCTACCTGTCCTAAAACTTCTTTATCAGGCAACCTATCCTCCTCCGATGCCTCAATATTCGCCTTCACTGGTAAACTTTTTCGACGCACGCTCCATGGCAAATTAAACAACATACTGAGAATGCTCATAAGATCCTTCGCTTGTCCTATTTGCTGCGCAAGAGCCTCGTCGCCTTCCTTCAGCGCCCTTTTCTTCGCCTCAAATATTTCGGTCGTTGTCCGATCCCATATATCGATAATATCCCGAATAGCACGTAGTCTTTTGCTCGGAAAATGATCAACAAGCCACCTCCTAAACTTCGGCGAACCAATTTTGACGAGGATCGGAAGTAAAAATTGGATTTCTAAGGACATTTTTGACGTGGTAGGACTGGATAAGAACATCATTGGAAGTAGTGATTGATGTTAGAAATAAGTGGTACTAACGTGAATGCTTTAGCTGCTTCAGAGAACGGGTGTGGCATGGAACCTTCCACCAAAGGATCGAAAGAATATCCAAGACCGCTTTGTCCTATCATTTCGAGCGCGGCACGACTCATCCAGTGTAGAACATCAACCTGAGGAGTTGTTATAAGTCAGAAGCATGTGTCGTCAAAGATTTGTTACCTCTTGGGTACCGTGAGCCAATTTATTCTTAATGGCTTTTTCGAGCTAGTGAAAGATATGAAATGTTTCTGTAAGATTGACTTAACGCCAGTTACCGAACCTTCTTTGCGATATCGTTAAACATGGGGACTGGACGGGAAAACAGAAAATCACAATGGTGAATCGTGATATGAATCAAAATAAGCCTATA
Source organism: Termitomyces sp. T69sscA (assembly GCA_017657225.1). Taxonomy (NCBI): domain Eukaryota; kingdom Fungi; phylum Basidiomycota; class Agaricomycetes; order Agaricales; family Lyophyllaceae; genus Termitomyces; species Termitomyces sp. T69sscA. Next base: position 1,540 of record JAGGAQ010000563.1, on the reverse strand, counting down.
CCCATGTTACGCATATACGCGATTGAAAATACTGGATTCAACATTTTGCGTTGTTTCTTGTGTTGTTCACCTGATCACACTGAGTCGTATTTCACGTCTTTGTGGAAAGATGAGAGCACACCTTGGGTAGACAAAAGACCTTGGCCAAACATGATCGCATTGGACCTACGGAAATGATATCATAAGTCTGCATCCCTCTTGGTTAACATCCCTGCTCACGCGAAAAACGAGCTTGTTTCTTCGTAGATAACTTGGTCCTATTCAAGCAATGAACAACTGTTGATTCCGGTAAAAATGTTATCTTATCATACCTTCACGAGTATATGATGCAGAGCCTTCGGGTCATAGATCTCCAGATATTTTGACTATCATGGTTAGAACATGCTTTCGACTCAGGATTTGAAGACGTACTCCAAAAAGACCCCAGACTCTAGCAACTCTACCATCTGTGTAGACTCAGCACTCGAATGAAGGACATTAACTTCATGAGATGCATACATCGTTCGGAGATCATTGAATTGAAATTCCAACCGGCACTTGAGGTGTTAAACATCTGAGCCATATTTCCTAAGAAAAGTACGGATATGCCAGTGGGACTTTTGCTATGAGAGATATACATACCCTTGAAGAACGATTCGGGTTCAGGTCCCGGGATGTTGTCAATGTCTCTCTTTGACAGGTATCGTCTTAAACCCCAAACAAAGACGACAAGGGCAAGAAATTTAGCTAATAAGGCAAACATGGCGTGGTAGTAAGCAGTACTTAGTACCGAAGCAGATACTTTGACTCACTTTATATAACGATAAGTACATACTTAACGCCGGGGCGATGACACAAATCTGCGTACGTATGTTGTTAATCGTGGGTAGTTAAATGGGCCGTGTACGCCAAGAATACAACAAAGAAATACCAAACACAACTAGGGCGGTATAGACGTGTTCATTTGACTTCGGTCCAATCCTCGCACAAAATGGTCATGAGGTCAAATATTTCATTGATATTGTGGGAACATTGAATGTTTTTCTGACGGAGAGTCATACACATGGGAAAGTTCAGCCCACGCTGGGGAGCAACTGAGTAGATTTTGATTCTTGATACCCCTAGTGTTCTCAAATGTGGTAATTCATGGATTCGTTTTCCGGAGTTTCGATAAAAGTTGGACATGAAACGGGGACGTAGCAAGCGCGGATGAGCTGAGTAGCGTATCAGACGTAGATAACGCTAGACAACGCAGTAGCGTGCTCAGTTACGTTAAGGGATGTATAACGAACTTCATTAGTCACCTAGATAACGCAGTAGCGTGCTAGGGACAATATAATAAGTACATGTGTAAATGAAGTAATAATCTAGAAATAACATACCTCAGTTACGTTAAGGGATATATAACGAACTGAGGTACTGTCATGTGTCACGATGTGCAAAGGGTTCGCTATGTGTAAAATGCATTTATCAGACCATTCCCCTGTTCGTTGGATCCAGGAAAAAATCAGTAGCTATGTATAGTGTATATCAATAGTTCTATCCAATTTGTTTATGAGAA
>JAGGAQ010000562.1:0-12753 GCA_017657225.1 Termitomyces sp. T69sscA | reverse complement strand
TCTTACGAGGTACGTCTACCGTTTTCGACGTTTTCTCACTGCTTACAGTTTTCAGCTTTTGTGAAGCCCTCGTATCAGCATAGTAATACCACCCCAGAAAACCTCTGCCCATCAGATTATCTGTCAAATTAATAATCATTGTGTAAGGCTCCAGTTCCACTTCACTTACGAGCACACACGAGATCAGAATGGGATGTAGTATCTTTGATGAGAACCAAGAATACAACTTGGGACTACTTTGCTACCCCTTATGTATATAGTCCAATTCCATGGTTTTCTGATTGCAGCCTGTTAGTTAGTACACACAGTGACTTAGTGGAATGTCTCCTAACACAAAGTAAACCGATTGACCGAGATGGTGGTGGATGAACCCCTCATAGTGGCAACATCTTAGCACCAGACTATGAGCTCAGATATCATGGCAATATCCTGGCATTCGAACCTTTGAGCCCTAGAGTCATAAATAGTTGGGAGAAACATCACTAGCACATGGCTACCGAGGGGGAGGAGCGAAGCTCGACTGTATGTTTGCAATGAGTGAGGTAGGAGAATTGGATAACTTGGCATTCAAGCCAATCCAAGTTTCACCTTTATAGGCTCATCAGATCCTTAGAATCTCCTTGGTTTATCCGTTTCTATTGTTTCTAATTGTTCTTTGGCTTGGCTTGCTTGAATAGGAGGTGGTAATAGTCCTCCTTGCTCATCTTGTGCCATTTGTCCCATTGAGGGATAGCCATGGGTGTCTTATACACTTCAAAGCACTCCAAGCACTCACTGTCGACTTCTCAAAAGATGTCTAATGACATTGTTGGGTGATGAAACTGTTGTTCCAAGTAGACCATGCTATAGGTATAGGCATGGTTGACCCACTCGACTGGAATATGGTTGTACAATAAGATGCAAAGCATGTAATCATCAGAGAAGTTCTGTACCTGATCATCCAGTACGTGAAGTTGGAAAATGCTCACTTCCCTGTGTTGGCCCTTGAAGAGTTTTTCATAAACTTTATTGAAGGCATCCACTGCCTCACGATACAATCCTAGCTGTGCCATAACAAGTGCTAGCTGACAGACCAGCGTAGTTTTACCTGCACTGTTGGTGCAAAGGGCCTAGTGGAGAGCAAACCCAAATAGAGTATGCCAACGCATGCAATAGGCATAGTCAACCGCAATGCCTTACTAGGTATTCTCCATTTTTGGTCTGCCAAAGATAAGCACATATCGTGCTAGCTGTTTGAGGTCAAATAGCCTGTTTAGGTCAGGCATGCACATTATGCACAGAAAAGAAGTCCTGTTTTCCTTAATGTGCAGGAAGCACCAGGGAATCTGGCAATGCTCCACCAGCAGAAGGTCCTCCGGTCCTTGCATTAGGTTGACCAGATCCTAATATCCAGGATTGTCACACAACAATTTCATTATATGGTCCTGCAAAGACGTCACACTTCCATGCAAACTCCTGGAGTTCAGTAAGCAACATGTATGCAATGACATAGTTGTGACACAGTATGTGGGGGTTCATGTAGTACTTATGAAGCTGTTCCAACTTGAACAGCGTACTTGAAAATCCATGATGGGCAAACTTGTAGACTATTGTGCTGGGGACCTTGGCCTGCTGGCCACTACTGAATTCAAAGGTGGCCACCTGATTGGCCTTGGCGCTGACAAACACAGTATTTGTTTGGTACAAATAATAACAACAGGGGCCAATAGCCTTATGGAAAAACAGGTTGAACTGCTTGACATTGAGCAGCCTCCAAATTTTCACTCTCAACCCATTGGGGATGTGGCCAGAGAAGTTGTTCTGTGCTTGGTGCATCAGAGCAGCTGCTGCCTTGGCCTTGTTTGCTTTTTTCTTGGTGATCTTTTTATTTTGTTGAATGCACTGGAGGCACTGTGTGGGTGTTTTGCCCTCTTCTTCCTCCTCCTCCTTGAACTGCAACTCTCCATAATTGCTGTCATTGTTGATGGGGGGCACCTCACAATGTTTGCCTTTTTCAGCAGCCATGGTGGCAACAATTCCATCATACTGCACAGGTGTGCACAAATCAGTGGGCAAGGCCACCACTATTACCTGCTCTGGTGGGGCTGGAAATACCATGGCCTTCATGAATAGCATTTGGGCAGCCTCTGCTTGCTCTGGAATGTTTGCTGAAAAGTCTACAATTTTCAGCTGTGATGCAGCAGATGAGTTTTGGAGGGCCCTAGTGCATCTGGGGCCTGACTTGCAGCTGGGGCCCACACCTAGGTGGGCCTGCTGTTCTCTTTGATGGGGGTGCTGCACCTCTTGCATCCAAAGGCACCATCCTCTCATCAGTTGCCACCATTGCCTTTTACATCCCTGGCGCTTGTGGCACCGTCAAAGCCACAGGAGCTGAGGTGGAAACTGTTAACTGCCCTGTGGAGGCAGCAACAGGCCATGCAGGCATGGGCAACAACATTGCTTGTCCAGTAGAGGCAGCTATAGGCTGCATAGGCATGACTGCTGACAATGCAAGTCCCATAGAGGTGGCCATAGGCTGCAGAGGCCTGTCCAAGGGTGGAGCCACCTGCGATACTGGCCAACTTGTGGTGGACACTCCAGCTGCAATAGCTGCTGTCAAGCCTGTATGGGCTCGCCAATTATCTCCTCAGGAGACAATAGTTTGCACTTTGCGGCATGGTCAATCTGCTCCAGCACAGAAATGTGCTGTCTCTGCATCAGCCTGATCTGTCCTTCCATCCCTGTTACTGCAAGGTTGTCTTGCAAAAACAACACTGTAGGGGGCACTGGTTGCCTTGCTGCCTCTAGACGTTGAAGCAGCACTTTTGTGCTCACCTCATTTATGCTCATCTCGTTTGTGCTCATCTCATATTGTGCTTGGGGCACAACCTCCATCATTACTGTCAGCACCACAGCATGCACATATGTCGTCACTGGTGCTTGCCAAAGGCTTGGTACCAGCTGGTAATAGCGCTCATGGTGCACATCTGCAAATTGGTGCTCATGGTGCCCTTCCTCCTCATCCACCTCCATTCAGGAATGGAGGGGCGTCTTGTATGGCAGCGGCTTCTTGTAGCCTGGGTAGGCTGCAGCTGCATTTTGGAGAAAACTTGTCAATATGTTGGGTGCTGATGCATGTGTAGTTTAACCCTGTCCAGGTCTCCCCCTCCTTTCAGAGCTCTATGAGCTCTGTCCAGGCTTGTAAGGGCCTCAAAAGGCTATTTTCCACTCCAAGTCCTCATATCTACTACATGTCAGGGATAAGGAAAAGTGGGCAACAGAAAATCTCCAAAGTCTGTTCTGCAGACAAACACCTACAAAGTTTCAGCCACTCGGCACGTGGCATTGGCTGTTCAGGACAGTTCTGATGCTTTCTTCATCGTATTCACTGGAATAAGATGGACTATATTGGTCATATAGCATATGACTGCCCAAAGGTAGTTGAAGTTATGTGATTCAGGGAAAGGTCCCACAAAGTCTATCCCAATAGAGTCCCAGAGTTTCACTGGGACAGGAAGTGAATGCAGCTTCCCAATGGGTTTCTGGTTCGATGTTTTTGAACAATGACATGCTTGGCCTGTCAAACCAGACTGACTTGTTTCCTTGGCCATCTGTGGCCATCAATATAATTGACACACATAGTTAAGTGTCTTATGATATCTGAAGTGCCCAACAATGTTATGGGCTTGTTCCAGTATTGTTATGATTAACAACCTCTTGCATGGGATGCATAGCACCTTCATGTCCATGGAACTCATCATATAAACAAGTTTCTGTTTGATGACAAAGTGTGGATGCTCCATAGATTTGTTGAGTATCTCAATGAACAGGGTGTCTTGCAAGTATCCTTGTCAGATACGGGCACACAACTGTGCATCTCCTAGATCAACAACTTCAGGCCTAGGATCAGCCATCTCTAGCACCTGGCCCATGGTCAGATTATCCTCTTCAGATGACACCTCTACTACTCATCACACATTGGCCAGCTCTGCTTCAGCAAAACCTTGAGCTTCAAAGGTCTTGTGCTTCTACTTGCTCATTGAGCCGTTTGCTACAGTGCAGCTCACAAGCCTGCATAGCTTGAATTTCAATGTGATGTTCCGCTATTTCCTGGAACCAATGCAAGGGCAAATCCTCATCCTCAGGGTTAATTTGCTTGTCCACTTGGACAAAGTCATGGATGTCATGCACATCCTTGCATGTATCACTTTCAAAATATTGCGACAGACAGTCTATGACCTTATTCAGCTCCCCTTTGACATGGATTATATCATACTGGTATTGTGACATATAGTTGATTCATCAATGCTGTCATGGTGACAAGTGCACTTGAGTTTTGAAAAACTCCAAAGCCTTATGATCCATGATAATATGGATCTTATATCCCATCAATTTATCCTCCCATTTGAGGAGGGCTTCTAGGATCATGAGTGTTTCCAACTCATGCACTGCATAGTTCTCTTGCACGGTGATGATGCCCATAATTGAACCAAGTGGTGTCTGGGTAGGCAGTCACTGTCAGGTTTCGCTGACTATGGGGGCTCAGTCCACTGGGTGAGTACCTTACGTGGTGATCACTGTGTCCACAGATGTAGAGTACCGGTAGGGGCGTGAGGTGTAGGAGACCAAAGCAGGGCAGGAGAGGTGAGTAGAGGATCACTGGTAATGCTGGAATAGGGGTTGAGTGCCAGGGAGGGTGGAGGACGAGTGCCAGGGGTAGGCACAAGTCCTGGAGAGACAGGAGAATGGAACGAGCAAGCGCCAGTGCATGAATGAGTCCCAGGGATCAATGAAGTGATGAGTGCAGGGACTTAGTGAATCCCAGAGATGGAAGCGGAAGAGCAAAGATTGAGTGAGCTAAAAGGGGAAAGAGTCAAGATAAGATAAGGGAAGGGGAAACAAAACAAGTCGAGACTGGAGGCTGGAGACAGAAGAGACAAGGGAACTTAGAGATTGGCAGAGAGATGAAGAATAAAGCAGAGTGGAATTAGAGTATGAGTCAGATAGAGGTGACAAATGGAGCAGATATGAGACGAGTATGATAAGATACAAAGCAGAGTGAAAATAGAAATCAGGATGCATGAGAATACAAGACAGAGATGAACACAACAAAACAATATGGGAGTTACGGTAATATCAAGACTAGAGTACTACTTACTACTCTACGACTTATATACTGTGTGGTAGGTAGGCCCTGGGGCTCAGACCCAGGTTCCAGTGGCAGGCCGCAGCATCAGGGCTTGGAGTGAGACTCAGGGACCATGCAGAATGGTGGTGGGGGTTGAGACATGTTACACGGTGCAGAGGTCTTGCACTGGGAATGCAGAGATATGCAGCGGCGAGGCAGTGAGGAGGGGAGTGGGAGTGGGGCATGGCATGTGGAGGTTGGGTCAGCGGTGATGCGTGATCATGATGCATGATGGAGGTCTCAGCATGGAATGGGGGAGTGTCAGGGGAGTGTCATGTGTTGCTGGTGCCAGCGCTGATGTGGTGGTTATGGGCAGTGTGATAGCTGGGGCTGGTGCTGATGTGGCAGTGATGGTAGTGATGGCTGGGGTATTCTGGGCCTGGAGCGGTCATGGGGGTCGTTTTGAGGAGGTGGGAGTACTGGGGCCAGGCCTGAGTCCTGGGAGTTGGTGGCAGGTAATGACAGTTACAAGGTGAGTAGCGTTGGGCTCATTAGTTGAGGTGAGCCGGGCAGAGTTTTGGAAGACAGGTTAGCGGAGGGCAGCAGTAAGGAAGGAGTTGAGGGGAGGCTTAGCGTAGTCGCCAAGTGTACAATGCCTGCCACAGTTGCAAGGCATATATATGACTAGTACACTGGCATACTCCTGGTGGCAAGACAAGGACACCGTACCAAAGTGCTCTTGGCATAGAGTAAACTTAAAAGAGGCAAAATTGAGCTCTGAAGCCCAAGCGTAAGAGGTAACGGTGAAGGTAACTTGTTATTTGCAGGCTATAAGTACAGTATATATAGTAAAGTGTAAGTGAAGTCGCTGTTGGCGACCCTTGAGTTGCCAACATGGGGAACTAGTAGGTAAATAGTAGACTACAATCTTTTATATAGGAAAATGTTCATCAGCTCTTAGCGACATCTAACGGCGCCAGGTCAAAAATGCCAAAAAAGTAAGTATGGAATAACTAAAATGTCAACGTCGTGAAATGATGGCAGTTACTAGGGAGCAGCGGCAAAGCCGGTGAAACCTCAGGGTCAAGAAAATAAAGTAAATAAATCAAAAAATAATGATGAAAAATATGCCAAAGGTATGTCCAGGGTTCAAACCTCAGCTTTCTGAGGGGGTGGCAGGTAATCCATAGGGCGCGCTAACCACTAATCCATGTGGTTATGCCAGGAAAATTGTCAGTACGCCTTTTGATACAACCTGGGTCTTATCAACGGTTGTGAACTTGTGCAATATGAATCCTGCAGGTCTGCAGAGGTCTTTCCTTAGCCAAACATGGCCTCCACACCTGTTTTTGATGCATTGCAAATAAGCCATATAGGCTCATCAACATGTGGGTCAATTGGCCAAATAATTGGCATTTTGGCACAGATCTGTTAAATCATTTCAAAGCACCACTAGTGTAGCGGTCACCAATGAAATGGAGACTCGTTCTGGATCATGGCTATGAGAGGGCCAGTGTAAGCTGTAACATCTGGTAAGAAGTTACCAATGTAATTTACTAGTCCAACAAAATGTTGGATATCATTGTAATTACATAGTGTTTGCCACTCTCAAATATGATCAAGTTTATCTGAGTCTGGGTGAATACCCTGCGCATCTATGACATGCCCTAAGCGATCAATACTGGGTGCATATAACTCGCACTTTCTCCACTTGATGTCAGGTTCTGCTGACTATGGGAGCTCAGTCCACTGGGCAAATCCTTACGTAGCATGCATAATGTCCACAAACGCAGCAGTACTCTCAAGAGCATGGGGCTTAGAAGACCAGAGTAGGGCCAGAGATGCTAGCAGTGGTTGAGCAATGGATCACCAGTCATGCTGGAGCAGGAATGTGAGTGCCAGGGGTGAGGGAGGGGGTTGGAAGATGAGTGCTGGGGTAGGTGCAAGTCCCAGGGGTGCAAGGGGAGAGGTGAGAGTGAGTGCTGGTGTGTGAGTGAGTCCTGGAGCAGGTGAACAGATAGCTAGGGCAAGTAAGGGGACTTAGCGAGTCTTGGGATCAAAGGCAGGAGGCACAGGGATCTAAGCAAGCTGAAAGGGGAAAGAGTCAAGATAAGATAGGCAAAAGGTGAGATAAAGTGAGTCAAGACAAATCAAGACAAAGGCAAGAGACAAGAGATTAGAGAGGAGACTTAGAGACTTGAGGCAAGGAAAGAGAGATGAAGCAGAGTTAGATTGAGAGTATGAGATGAGTAGAGATGAGCAAAGCAAGACAATACAAGACTAGTACAAAACAAAAATGAGATAAGTCAAAAAATGCAAACCAGAACACGTGAGATGAGGAAACAGAGAACAAAACACAAATCTGACAAAGTATGGTAATATCAAGACTAGAGTACTAGATGCTACTCTACAACTTATATACTATATGGTACATGGGCCCCAGGATTCAGGTCCAGGTTCTAGTAATGAGTTACCGTGCTAGGGCTTGAGATGAAGCCCGGAAATCATGCAAGGTGGCAGCGGTGGTCAATGCATGTTGTGTGGTGCAAAGAAAACTCTTCAAGGGAAGGTCTTGCTCTTTGGGAGCACAGAGGCATGGAATGGTGGTGAGGCAAGGAGGCGAGCAGGAGAGGGGTGTGGTGCACAGAAGTCGGACTGGTGGTGATGCATGGTTGTGATGTGTGATGGGCATCTTGGTAGTGGCTGAGAAGGCTTTGGCATGGGCTGGGAGGAGTGCCAGGGGTTGCCAGCATTGGTGCTGATGTAGCAGCTATAGTTGAAGGAAGCGCCGGGGATAGTTGGGGCTGATGCAGATGTGGCGGTCACAGGCAGTGATGGCTGAGGAATGCCAAGGATAGCGGTGGTTGGTGGTGGTGATGGGTGGTGATGGCTGGGGGCTGCCGAGGTGGCTGATTGGGTAGTAGTTGGGGCCTGGGATGGTCATGGAGGTTAGTTTGGGAAGGTTAGAGTTCTGAGGCCAGGGCTAAGTGCTGAAGGTTGGTAGCAGGTCATGACATCACCCCCCTGCAGCATCGAGACCCTTGAGATGCGCAGGAGTTGTGGGTGGCTGTGCTGCTTCTGGTGTCAAAGTCAAAGTCTGGTAGCCATCAAGAAGTCCCATATGCAAATAAAAGGAAAAAAAAACTTTGCTAATTTTCAACCACTCTTCCTTCATGTCTTTGTTGTTCTTGTCGCCAACTTCTTCTTCCTCTGACAAGAGTAGTGCCAGTGCCTGAGTGGCTTACAGGGAGTGCTGGACATCCTACAAGCATCACCAGGCTTGCCACCAGGTCGAGGCAAGGTGTGGCTGTGAGTTAGTCACTTTTCTCTCAGCACACTTACTCATGTTGCGTTATTTAGGGTTGTTGTCCTCCATAGTGGGGCCATCACAAGTGCTGCAGCCTATTGTGGTGCCCTGGCAGCCTGCTCAGTCAGTGCCGATGTCACTGGTGCATCCCTCCTGACCCCCTATTGCTCCTGGAGTGTTTCATCCAGTCCCAGAGGCCCAGTGGATAGCTTAGGCCAATGTCATGCCCAATCAGTTTGCAGTGGCAGTGGGTCATGCCTACATTGGCATAGTGTCGTAACCATGGGCTGGTGATGTCAGGTTCCGCTGACCATGGGGGCTCAGTCCACTGGGCGAATACCTTATGTGGTGATCACCATGTACACAGATGCAGAGCACCAGGGGGGTGCGAGGCATAGGAGACCAAGGCAGGGCAGGGGCAGTGTGTGTGGGGGAGTGCTGGTAGCGCCGGCAAGTGGGCAAGTGCTGGGGAGGGTGGAGGACGAGTGCCGGGGGTTGGCGTGAGTCCTGGGAGTACAAGAGGGCAGGACAAGCGAGCGCCAGTGAGCGAGCAAGTCCTGGGGATCAAGGTGATAATGGGCGCAGGGACTTAGTGAGTCCCGGGGATGGAAACAGAGTTGGGGAAACTAAGCAGCCAAAAGGGGAAAGAGTCAAGATAAGATAAGGAGAGATGGAACAGATTAAGTTGAGGAGAGGAGCCAGGAACAGAAGAACCAAGAGAACTTAGAATAGAAAGAGAAAGGAGAGCAATTAGAATAGATTAGAGGACGAGGCGAGTAGAGAGAAGGTAGAGAGACGATACGAGATGAGTATGATGAGAAAAAGAAGCAAGTAGAAATGATGAGACCAGGACGTGTGAGAATACAAGACAGAGACAAGAACACAGCAAAACAATACAAGGCTATGGTAATATCAAGACTAGAGTACTACTTACTACTCTACGACTTATATACTATGCAGTACGTAGGGCCCAGGGCTCAGGCCCAGGTTCCAGTGGCGAGTTGTGGCGCTGGGGCTTGGGGTGAGACCCGGGGGCCGTGTGGGGCAGGGTGAGGTTGAGACATGTCGCGCAGCATGGAGGTCTCACACTGCAGAGACATGTGGTGGTGGGGCGGTTGTCAGGTTCTGCTGACCACGGGGGCTCAGTCTACTGGGCGAATCCACCTTACGGCTATTCACTGTGTACAAACACAGGGCACCGGGAGGAGCATGAGGCGTAGGAGACCGAAGCGGGGCGGAGGTTGGTGTGTGGAAGAGTGCCAGTAGCGCCGGTGGGCGAGACGAGTGTCGGAGAGGGTGAGGGACGAGTGCTGGGGGTTGGCGTGAGTCCCGGGGGTGCGAGAGAGCGAGACGAGTGAGCGCCAGTGAGCGAGCGAGTCCCAGGGATCAAGAGAAAATTAGGCGTGGGGACTTAGCGAGTCCCGGGGATAGAAGCCTAGCCCCACGTCTTCTTGCCCATCTTGGCATGTCCACAGCCTCCTCTAGCAGGAGACAATTGAGGAGAGTTTGCTGGCATCAAATGTGGATCTGTGCTGATGTCTGCAAGAGGCCTTTGACCAGGCAGAGAGGAGGTAGGATGAAGCAGTAGTAGCAACAATGGACTGAGACATTGCCTGGTGGAACTGGGATGTGGCATTGGCAGTGGTGAAGGAACGTGGGGTGGAGGTGGCAGCGTTGTGGGCCCAGGTGGCAGAGTTGGAGGCAAGGGTTGTGAGCGCAGTGCTGGAGGAGGGGCAAGGAGTGAGGGCAGTGCAGGTAGCGGAGCAAGAGGCAATTTGGTGGTGGGATTGAGCACTGTTGAAGGCAGCGTCATGCTGGGAGGGGGTTCTGCATGGGTGGCTTTTCTGTTCTTACCTTCCTAGCTGACCATCGGTGCAGGTTGGGCTTGGGGGCACCAGTTGCACCTTGATGGTGCATTGACGGCCCAGGCATTGCTCCAAGATGGCATTGGGCAAATGCCCTTTGACCTGCCCACAGAGCTGGACCACAGCCTGGCTCAGCTAGACCTGCTGTTTGTGGGGCACTGGCAGCAGAATGTGATTGCCCTGGGGTTGTGGATGGACGTAGCAGTTGACATGGGGGAATTATTGCTGTTGTTTGGCATCATTGGTGGTGGGGAGAAGTGGGGTGACAGGGCGTGATGAGAGAGCTGATTAGCTGCTGAGCTCTATGCCACTCTAGATTCTTGACCTTTTTGAACTTTTGTAACATGTTGTACTCATAGTTGTCCTATATGTTTTTTTGTCACATTCAGCATTCTTTTGTGAGGTGTGAGAATTTAAGAATTAAGTTATGCAAAGAAACAGGTAGGGGTCTTGGTGGGAGTTGAATCTCTAATGAAACCAGAGGTGGGGATTACACCCACTAATGCCATCTGTGAGTGTTAGTCCTGGGGGTTCCAGGGCTTGTTGGAGTACTGCCAGTGGAAGCCTTGTAGCTGGGGAGGCATTGGCAAGGTTTTTTTGAGGTTCCCAGGTGTTGTTCTTGGATTCATAGCTTTTTCAGCAAACACGGTAGTGAAGGCAGCCACAGACAAGTCAAGAGTCAAGGATGTGGCCGACTCAAGGATGTGGTCAACCTTGTAGTGGTATTCATCTTCAACTTTGACAGGCAGTGGTTGGCTGGGTTGCTGTCCAGGGAAGGGGGTCCATGGCGTACTTTTTGAGGAGGCAAACGTAGAAGGCCAGGTGTAGGCCCTTGAGTCCTGAGAGTAGGTCGAGCTTGTAGGTGTGAGTTGAGATCTTTCAGAGGACCTTGAAGGGGCCGAGTTGTTTGTGATTGAGCTTGATCGAGGATCACCAGGTTTTCAAGTTGTGCTAGTTGAGCTAGACAAGAGTGCTGAAGGTCCAGTTGGGGGTGACTTTGTAGTGGGTGTTAGTGTGTTTGGTGTGTGCTTTGTTGGCAATGTCAATTTCCTCCCAGAGGAGCTGGTGGAGTGACTGGAGGTCCTGGACAACTTTGTGGGCTATGTGGGAGGGGATGTCTCTGAAGGAGAGAGTGAGCCAGAGGTTGTAACCTTTATTATCATTCACTTGTTCAATCTGGCCATCAGTTTACGTGTGGTAGATGGTGGAGAGGTTAGTTTTAATTTTGAGAGCCTTATACAGAGACTGCCAGAACCAGGAGACAAACAGGGGGCTGTGATTGGATACAATGTTGTTTAAGAGTCCGTGCTAGGAGAATACATGCTTGAGGAAGAGTTTGGCAAACTCCAGGGTGTTGTTAGTGGTGTGGCAGGGAATGAAGATGGCTTGCTTGGTGTGGCAGCAGACAATGACAAGGATGGTGTCAAAGCCCTCCAACTTGGGGAGCTCAACAATGTGGTCCATTGAGATGGAGGACCAGGGGCAGCAACCAACAGGGAGTGGCTTAAGAAGACTGTAGGGGCAGTGGCGGAGAACTTTGGCCCAGAGACATGACTTACAAGCCTGGACATACTGGGTGACGTCCTTCATGCCTGACTAAAAGTAAGTCCAGGAGATGAGCTGAAGGGTCTTACAAATCCTGGGATGTCTGTGGAGCTTGTTATCATGGTGCTGGCAGAGGATGTTCAGACAAATCTTCTTGTGGTCTGGGGCATAGATTTGTCGATTCCAGAGGAGGAATCAATTGTTGGGGGAGAGGGTGAAGGGGCAGTTGTTGTTGGCATCATCTGCGGAGGTGTGCCAGGGGTCGTGCTGGGTGAAGAAGGTGTCCTGGGGGGTGTTGCAGATTTAGTGGAGGATACCTTCTTTGTTCATAATCAGCATGGCATGAAGATGTTTGGGTGGAATTACCACTCAATGGTTAAAGGCATTGCACTCTGCCTCAAATGACTTTTTGGGGTACATGTCTGGTCTCCAAGTGAGGGCATTGGGTTTGGCACCAAGTCAGCTGGGGCGGTAGTGGATAGTGAAGTCATACTCAGAGAGGATTTCTGATCAGCAGGCTTGGCGGCAGCTGAGCTGCTTGGTCGTGGTGAAGTATTGCAGGTTGTTGTGGTCCGAGTAGACTTGGTTTTGATGTGGAGCACCCTTGAGGTAGGCCCACCACTGCTTGAAGGCTTTGATGATGGTGAGGAGCTCTTTGTTGTAAATGTTGTAGTTGAGCTCTCTGGAGATCATCAAGCAAGTGTAGAAGGCAACAGGCTGGAGCTCGTCACCACTGGGTGTCACGACCCGCTACTGACCCCCGGGACTTAGCCCCGGCCCCGGGACTCCAGCGCTCCCAATACCACCCCCATAGCCCCCCGGGCCCGGACCGCTACCCGGCCAACTCCCCCGGCCATCATCGGCCATCACCGCCCGTCAACGCCACAGCCACCGCCACTCGCGGCACCTCCCGGCCATCACCGCCGTGA